>VSDK01022771.1:66966-147799 GCA_009767595.1 Symbiodinium kawagutii
TAGTAGTAGTAGTAGTAGTAGTAGTAGTAGTAGTAGTAGGAGTAGTAGTAGTAGTAGCAGTAGTAGTAGTAGTAGTAGTAGTAGTAGTAGTAGTAAATCAACCAATTTTTTCAATTACTTTAAGAAACCACCATGCCAAACCCAGGAAACCATTTGCACCTCCCCGGTCCCCGAGAGGCATGGTAGCCTCGCCCACAGGACCTCTCTCGAACGGCCGCGATGAAAGGTTGGCGGCTCGTGTCGGATCCTTGCAAGCTGGACTTCCCTTGTTTCGCTGAACAGCACGGATTTCCTACCACAGCACAGCCGTTGTGAAAGATCCCGTTGACATCAGGAAATTTACGTATTACCAGCTTTTCTTCTCACGTGCTTACCAAGGTTTACATTTCCCATGGTACCCCCAGTCTTGTTGGTTGTATCTCTACCAACTGATTGTTATTAGAATTGTTACTAAAATTGTTACTGCTGTTGAATCATGCCGCCTGTGAGTCCCCAGTCCTCCTGGCGCCATGACCAGTGACTTGGCACCCTGGCTGGGATGCTCATCTCATCGTTGGAGGCCTTTGTGACTTGACCCTGGCATTGTAAGTCGGCGGTATGCATAGCCATAGTTGGTATATCCCCCTATAATTGGTGATTCTCAAGTCATAGGGACCCCACAAATGGTTGGTGTATTACACTAACAACGGTCAATATTGAATGATTCGGGGGGTCCCCAATTTTGAGAGACCACCATATAGTTGGTTAGTGTCACCTTGTTCTCAAAAATCATTGCTACCCACTGTTAACAATTATGTAATTACCAACTTATTAATAGCATTGACTCATGTGAATCTCCACTGGGTTTGTTCATCCTGATATCAGCGCCCGGACCCCGGCCCCAGGTCCAAGCAACACGTGCCGGAAGTTGCCCCGTCGCAGCCTCCTCGACCCCAGGCCTGGGGCATGGCTCATCAGCGGCTCATCAGCTCAAACCGAAATACCGGTGGTTGATGCCCATGGTTGCACAATGGTTGGATGGTGGGAGAAAGGTTCATCATGATTAAGATGGTCAATATCCCCTAAATACTATAGGTTAAATAGCAATGGTATGCAATGATGGCCAATGGCTGAGAAGAAGGTATGAGGGGCAATCATGGGAGTACTCATAGACTTAATTGTAAATACATAACAATGCTGAATAGGCGGGGTGAAGAACAGAGCATGGTTGATCATGATGAATGAACAATACTGATAAAGAATGATTGAGTTATTTTTAAAACTGTATTGCTACTGATGTAAATCTAGGCTTAAACTAACAAGCCATGGTACTCATTATTATTTGTTGCTTCGGATATTTATAAGGAAGACAAAACAGCCGTTTTTGACACTTTGGGATGCACACCCAACTAAGCTAACTAAGCCATGATACAGTGATCGGAACGCGAAAACACAAGCGTATTTTACTGAGGGCGGGGCGCAATGTGACATCCATGCCAACTATTGGTGTACTCATGGATTTGGTACGCCTCAACGTATGCAACCTTCGGTGGTTGTTAGCCAGAAAGAGCGAGGCCAAACATTAGTATTCAGCTGCCAGCAGTCCCAAGCAAATCTTTCGTAAAGATCACCATCTTCACATTGACAGCTGGGCCTCCAAGGCGAAATGATTGATCAGTGTCATGACTTTCATGGTCTTCGTAAAGCTGCGCCTGCTCAACCTCAAGTTGGCAGATGAACACCTCCGAAATTGGTGACTTCTTGGTTGGAGAATTTAAGGATTTGGGTGTAATTGTGATCTGAGATGTCCTGGAAATTGCTGGTGTCTAGCTCCTTGGCGGTTTCCTCTTTGTCTCGCCATCTGCCGTTTCGGAGGAATATTCGGCTGAGATGGAGGAGATTCACAACCATACTTATATGGTCGCTTGCAGATGAAGTGATGCGCGACAAGTCCACACCCTGCCTCTCTTCGGTTTTTATATCCATGGTCCATGGCCATGATGGCACCCCCATTTGCTCATTGCAAATGATCACTAGTAAGCAGGTAAATCATGCAGCCATAGGTCTACATTATTCACGGACAAGCCCAGAACAATGAGCAGAATTATTTCTACTGTATGACCATAGTTTTAAATCCGGTGGGTGGTTTCAATCGTTTTTATTTTCCCTAGTAATTGTGAACAAATGGTTGGTTGACTAATAGGGGTGGTTCCACAGCGATCAGGCAGTAAGCCGCACTCGCCTAGCCCAAATTCTGGGAGCCATCACGGCTGAAAAGACGATCAGCTCCAGCAAAGTCCTGACCCACAACCAACCGGTAGTCATTCACTGTGATTGACCATTATTCGTCATCTTTATCTAACTACTAACCATAATTGGCTTTTTATCCCCGTATCGTTAACCCGCTCAATCATTACAAATCATTCTTGACAAACCGGCAGGTTAATTGCTTTCGATGTGATTTCTCATTGAACATTAATGCATTGATTTGGAAGCATTATCAACTATTATTATAGATAATCGTTACTGCAGCAGTCACTATCAAGTATTGCAATTCATCATTTCCATGAACCGATCACTATAACAATCATTATAATTCATTTCCATGAGCCACCATATTACTATAAACTCACTACCAATTATTGTAATCGTTTCTCCAACCACTGTGAACCACCATGGAGCATGAATAAGCAAGCATCGTTCACCATGAAGAAACTATGGATGAAGGAACTATCAACTAAGCAACCCTAAACGTCAATTATCCATCACCTAGCCCTCCATCAACTATCAATTTACCATCGATTTCACCATCACTACCATGAACATCCATGAACCGTCAAACAGCCATCATTATACAAGTAACTAGCCATCACCTAATCATCACTGGCTATATGTTAGACATCGTTTAATCCTCAACTAAGCATCATCTAACATAGCTGGATGGAAAATCCACCAGTGAAATCGCTGATTTCCCAGGGTTTCCCTAGAAAAATGGAGTGATTTTCCAGCCAGCAAACTGGTAGATCACCGGAGTGAAACCGTCATCTAAGCATCGTTGTTGGTGGATCCATCCACGGAGACCGAGGTTCCGGTAGGCCACAAGATCGACCGAAAAGATGCGCAGTCAGGGAGCGGGTGGGGATGGGTTGGTGAACACACACGATGTAGGAAGCATTGAGAAATGGCTGTGGGTCAATATTAATCAACCAGCTAATGGGGGATAGTAACCAACAATAATAAGGGAAACAATGGTTAATGATAGGGGAACCAGGGGTACGGGGTTTTGAGCCACAGCCATGTAGGAACCATTGAGAAATGATGCCTACTGGCTGATAAGATGCTGAGTGGATGGTGATGGTCATGGTGATGGTGACGGTGATGGTCAGTAGTTGTTTAGTTCATGATGGTTATTTGATGATAAATAGTAGTCAATGATAACTAGTCGATAGTGAACTTCAATGGTAAATTGATGGCTCTTGATATTTATGAGATGTGTAATGGATGGTAACTAGGGAATGATGATGATTCTGAATGGCTGATAGTGTTTAGTCAACCATTCTTAAATCATTGTTATCAGTTCATGAGTAATGGTGACTTAGCTGTTTTACATGGTAAAGTGCGGATTGATGGTAAATACAGGTTGATGATAAGGGTCAGTGACGGTTGATAATGGCTGACAATAGGAATGATCAGGGGAAGGTTAATGGTGAATGAACATGATTCATGGCTGATAGGGGTTCATCATGATCAGTCATCTTAAACGACAAGTGTGAATGGTGGTCCAATGCTTTGCAATCAGAGAGCACTTTCTTTGTTACAGAAGATATTGAGAGCCTCACCAGCCAAGAAGTGATCCAAGTGAGATGAATGATCTAATTGGAGGTTGGAGGTATTGCATTCTACTACCGCCATCCTGGTATCAACTTATCACGTCACGTTGACCGGTAGTGAAAGCATCAGAGGTCAGCAACAACAGACAGGCGATTTGCAAACATATTCATGTAGAAACCGGAAGTGTAAGATCTACGAAAGCCTCTTTCTATGCTTGAATTGGACCGCCAACCATTTGATGTTCACACCAGAGCACATCAATAATCACCACATATCGGCCATCAAAGTTCATCACTTAAGCAGGATTGACCACTATAATTCATCAGTTCACCATAGTTCACCATGGTTCACCATGGTTCACCATTGTAATTCAGCAGTCAACCATGATTCATCATTCTAGTTTAAACCATTTGCACAAGTAGGCTACCAATCATGAACAGTGGTTGCTCCTCATAGGTTTCAGCCCGCCACGTCCTGCTAGGAGACTCGCACGCTTGAAGATCGGGAAAAGTGAACAAGAGCATCACCGTGTAAAGGCGAAGGACCACCGATTTTTTGGGAGAACTTCAGGCCGTAAGTTGATTGCTGCTTCTGGCCATGCGAATGGAGTTAGCAAGGTTGGTTGGTCGGGCAGCGAGTTGGTTGGATGATGCAAAATGTATATAACAACCAACCAACCAACACACTAGATTGGATATATAACCAACCAACCAACCAACACAGCGGGTTGTTGACCTAGGTCAAGCAATCGCCACAAGTAGATTCACTGGGCCCAGCGCAACCATTCTGGTCATGGCTTTGGGATGGGTTGCTGTTCGGGGCGCCGTTCCCGGCCGTTGCTTGGGGCTGGTGGTTGGCCGATGACGAGTCCCGCCAGCCCTGAGGTTACGATCCTAGGGCTGTAGGAGGACGTCAGCTACATAGGGTTAATGCAGATGATATTGACAACCAGTTGGAACATTCAATCCTTGATTTTTGAAATTACAGATATAACTGCAGAAGTGTTTGCATGGTGCAAGATTGTAGAATGCTTGCAGTATCCACAAAAAACAAGTAATAACAGGTTATGAACGAAGAAGTTGTGGGTCATCAAGGGTCCCTGTACCGCGGCTGTTCACATCCTTCTTTTGGATGGTTACTTCACGTTGACCCACACCATTCCCATGATTTCAAGGGCGATCCTCACCAGCTTCAGCTGCAGCGGTTCCAGTGGCGGAACCAGGATCCGGTGATGGTGGAAAGTGTGAACGGATCCAAATATACGCGCCTTGGCAAAGTTGATGAACTGAACATCCAGAAACTCTTTATTTCATTTCATATAATTCTATTACATTTTATTTCAGTTTGCAGACGATTTGTGTACACCTACTACGGGAGTTTCGCAAAATAGGGGACCCCTAAATCATCCAACATTGATCTTTTGTAGTAAGAATGATTCATTTATGGTAATAGTAATAAGTCATCCACTTTGGGAAACCCCTCGAGAAACCACCATATTCAAGTCTATCCCCAGCTCGAGGGTGACTTGAAGATAAGATCCCGCAGCTTTGAAGCGCAGTTATTGTCCACGTTCTGGTGCTAACAGCTGGTTTGAAGGTTCGGCGGATGAATCACAGCATAGACCGTTGTGGGATTCAGGATTGATCATCGATGATGATTTTTAAGTGCAACAAATGGTAGGAGGGGACATGGCGCTGATCACTTTGGAGTATCTCTGCTGAGGTTCTCGTTGGTTGGCAACGGCATCATCAAGGTGTGCAAGGCTCTCAGGGTTGACATACCTCCCCGCATTTTTGGCCCATCGTTGTTGGTCTTCCTGTAGATTTTCCCATCCATCGTAACCAACAGAGCTGACTTGCCATGTTTGTGGACCCACTTTTGGAAAGTGTGGAGAGTCGTAGATGCCCGCAAAAAGCTACGTAGATACGTTTTATATGCACAGGGATCTATTATTATTATAATGACAGTATCATCCATGAATTGGAACATTTTTCAAGCCTGTTGGATGAACTATGTGCCGGTCCCCTTGTCCCCGAAAATCTCGTAGCAAGATGGGGGTATGGGGGTATTACCCTCCAGTTTCCCTATGAGCGACTGCTGGGGAGGACCACCAGTTGGAAGACCCAAAAATGCAGACACCACCAGTGCAACGTCTGAACGAAGACCGACTCACTGATTTTTGGTGACACATCATTTGTGCATACATATCTGGATATTTTCGTAACGTCGTAAATGGTGGTATCGGTATCTCCAAATTCGGGTGGTGTCCCTACGTCACGACCATCTTTAGGGATGGCTGAGGGGTATGGACCAAGCGATGTGAATTGGCATATCAGCACATTGATCATGAACCAGCAATCGTCAAGATTGATATTAGCAATTGTTAAAGCAAAGGAACATTCCATTCGTGAATAAACAGGAAACGTTGATTGATGACAACTATCTGGTTGGTGCTTTGATTTTCATCTTTTTATTTTCTCTAGTAATTATTAACAAATGGTTGGTTGACTAATATTTTTCAATAGGGGTGGTTTAACCACCAACCAGATAATGATCATTATTAGCCATTATGAACCATATATACCCATCATTAACCACTATTAACCATTCCTTCACCATGGATGGTTCATGCGATCAATCGTAACTCTAAAGACCCAAAACTTGCCGCTAGGATCGCAGCTTTCAAGTGTCACTGCCAGCGCATCGTCCTTTGTCAGTCACAGAGGTGCAGTGAGCTGGGGGAGTGGCACTGGCCAGTTCGCTGCTATCGTGAAATCCGTGAAACCACGACAAATCATCTACAATCATCTAAACATATCAAAACATATGTGTATATATGTATACATATGTGTGTATATATATATATAGTTATTATATATTTACACTTTTATTTATATACACTCATCAGATCTCACCAGCGTTCCAAAGTATATTTATATATTGCAGAAATTCAATACATTAAAGAACATAGAACATATGTTAATTGTATATTTGGAGAATCACAACAACTGTATTTGTCACACCGAGACTTGTGGTCTTTTCCTGTTGGGAAAAGCACCAATGGCTTCCCGGCAAAACATTCAATTGGCAGGCATGTATGCATACATTATTATATATGTATATATCTGTGTTTGTCTATCTTTATTTGTGTATCTATTTATGTATTTCTAATTTATGTAGACGTACTTTTCCCTTCTGTTGGTACTTCTGTATGGGTCTGTTTCTATGTTTATATGTATACAGTCGCCCCGACGCAGGTTGTCAATTTCAGTTCACACAAGTGCGAATCACAGTAGGAATAGGACCTACGGAGTACAATGTGTAATTTTGAACATTTTTTAAAGGGTGCATCCATGTGCTTGATGATGTGGAGACTGTCCAGTAACCATGGGGAAATCACTTCAATCAAATCATTCAAATACGCCACACCTGGTACATATACCGTTATTCATTGAAGTTGATGCAGAGTTATCTCTGAATGATAATTATCTATTGGTGTCTTATGATTTATGTCTCCATTTATCAATTTGTTATTGTATAGGTTAAACACACTGATTTTTGGCAGTTGGCAACTTCTACATCCTTGCTGTGATACATCGCCACTTGATGTAGTCTGAGCACAACTACATGTACTGCCACGACACTCCAGCTGTGTCCGTTCCTGAATATCTCACGAGAATGGACTCATCATGCATCATGCGTAAATGATACTAAGAATGCTTGCAACAGGCCTGGAAATGGTGACCGAGCAGCGAACTGCTGTGATGTCTAGGAAGCTAATAGCCATGGACAAGCGTTTGAACATTTGTTCAGCATGACCACCACCAATAGTAATGGTAGATCCATACTAATAAACCATTTCCTCCCGGGGTGTACCTTTCATAGCTGGTTCTACCTTAACATCATGCACATATGGCTATGGGTCACTAAGTACCAACCAAGAAATGGGTAGTGATTCACATCACAACATCGCTCCAGCATGTCACAGCAACCACCAGCTCTTGAGCCATGAAGACAATGGCTCCCATGAACTTTTTGATGTTGTGAGGCTCATCAAAATGGCATCCGAAAACAAAACATTGAAGTTTCCAAAGAGTGAAGGCAGACTAAGTTGTAAGGCAACGGTGTAAACAAGGCTCATCCAAGCATATCCGAACATAACTGGCTGGTGGTTTAAAACATTTTTTATTTTCCCTAGTAGTTATTGACAAATGGTTGGCTGACAAGCATATTTTTCATAGGGGTGGTTCAACCACCAACCAGATGAGCAAACATAGTTGAACAGCGTAAGAAAGCAGTGAAAGGGCTGACCAAACGTTGCGAGATGCCTGGGGGACCTCACCTCTCCAGGAGGGTGGCAGACGTTTGGCAGGGGACCTCGACAGAAGGGGCTGTCATCAGTGACAATGGGCAAAAATACATCACGAGAGAGTGCTTCTGAACGGCTCATGATTTTTTTCACTGGTTTGGTGATGGTTTATGGTCGTTTATTATGGTTGGTAGTGGCTAATGATTTTTTTTCACAGGTTTGGCAATGGTTCATGATGGGCTATGTTTAATCAGCTCCCCTACTACCATTGGAAATCTGCCATCATCACCGATCATCACCGATCATCCCCCATCATCACCCATCATCACCCATCATCACCCATCATCACCCATCATCAACCATCATCAGCCATCATCAACCGTCACCAACCATCATCAACCATCATCAACCATCATCAATCGTTACTGCTATCGCGAAAGAATCAACCAGTCATGATGGTTGATGATGGTTCAACATTTAGTACTAACAGATCCACCTGTCATCAGATCTGGCAGTGGGTCAGTTCACGCTGTACCTCTGGTTCCTCTATCATTAATGAGGCTGTTTTGCCTCTGAAATTGTTGGTGAACTTATCCCCCATGAGATTAATTGTTTGACTGCTTGACCCAACTCGCCTGACCCAACTCGCCATCTATTCAGGTACTGGATCCTTCGTGAACAGATCCACCACCGCGGCACAGCCGTTGCGTTGCCACCGAGGTCGAGTTGGACAAACATCGGGACCCTGTGGAGGCGTGGTCGCCATTGGAATCGGTCAGTCGAATCCTGTCAAAGAATTGCAGCGGAGATGTGTTGCAGACATGTTACCTGATATGATATTATCATATATAAACCATTTGTCCTGATCATGACTATGTATTTTTAGATTGGAAACATACTTCAGGCATGAAACGACACAATGAAGCACTGCAAAAAATAAAGCCCGAAACGACCCTTGAGCTATACGCTTATAATTGTTTATATGTAAAGCATATGTTGTTCATATTCTAACTCATATTGAATGATTTAGAACATTAATCATACTATATTGTTAGTTAGACTATAGATTACTATGGATAGTCTATTTGCACAGCTAGGAATTGCTAGTTCCAGTCGACCCGGTGCGCAATGAGCAACTGTAACTTCACACAAATTCTAACAAACCTCGCAACTCTGTCTTGGGCCCTTCCCAGCGAAATAGACGGTCAAGTGATGATTTTTTTTGTCTGTTTGCGCCACCATGCAACCTCGTCCCACCCGTCTATCAACCATCCTCCCATCAACGAGATGTCCCACATGAGCCTAAACCAGTCAGCATTACCCATAAATCATCAACTATCATCCAGCACCATGCAATTTTCGCTACTCATTAGGTGATCCAGTTCTCACCGTCCAGTTTTCACCATCCAGTTCTCACGAAACTAGTCACGTATAATCCAGTTTGACTATCATCAACCATCACCAGCCACGTTTTTCACCACCATTCGTCAACCAGCCCCAGGTGGCTGCAGATCAGTTCAACCAGCTGAGTAAGGTGCTGCCGTTGCGGATGGGAACGTCGATGTGGTTGGGTGGTTGGATGGCTGGTTGGGCGGTTGCCTGGTTGGCTGGATTTGGTTGGATTTGGATGGTTTGCTGGTTAGTTGGTCGGCTGGATGGTTGGTTAGTTGGTTGGATGGCTGGTTGGTTGGTTGGTTGGTTGGATGGCTGATTGGTTGGTTGTCTTTGTGTTTCTCCGTGTTGTTACGGTTGTTCACCGACCATGACGAGGACAGCTCCAAACGATGATAGGGAATGTTGACTAACAACTGTTGAGCGGCCCTTCGGGGTATTGGCGGCGCCACGCACCGCAAGGAAATGAGGTTGGGGGCTTGTGGGGGTGGTAGTTTGACGGTGAATCCAAGGCAAACTGTACATACCAAGCCGCAGAATGGAAAGGTCATGGTGCACAGATTGCCATCATGTGGCAGGGTCATTTCTGTGAACAACACGTGGCCAAAGCCTCCAGTTAGCAAACAGTGAGCTATTAGCAATTAAGCAAGGACATCGTGAAATCATCACTCAACATGGTTTAGATGACCCTTCTCATCAACTGCAGTTTGACATGCTCTAACCATCATTCGCCTTGGTTTAAGAATCATTGAGCATATTTCACGCATCCTTAAGCATGGTTTACCCCCACCAATATTAACCACGGTGTAACCCACCGTCGCCAGGCCATGGACCTCTTCCAAGCCGCGGTGGTGGAAGCCGGTGGACCTCAGGCGACGCGGAGGGTGGTGCCGGCGACGGGTGGAGCCGGCGTCCCCCCGGTGGGTTGAGCCGCGCCGGTTGGCGAAGGTAGCAACTCATGAGCTTGGAATCTGATGAATGAAATACTATGAATATCAGTACTGTAGTAAGATTACTGAAATACTATGATAGCGATTTTTGGGCTAAGAACTATGGCTATGGGTCAAGCAGTTGACCAACCAATTTCGTGGGGGATAAGTTAACCAACTAGAATAAGGAAAACAAAGGCTAGTGATAGGGGGAACCAGGGGGACTAAGGGTTTTGACCCATAGCCCTATGAAGAAGATACGAAATAGTCATCTTGAAGAACTGACATTATGATACATCGTGGCTAATGAATAAACTCAATATGATGGCGAGCTGAGTCAAAGCACCAACCATCCCAAGATGGATGAACGTCACTTCGACAGTTGGTGGTGATGACTGGGGGATGTTTTCACAGCCGGGGTACAAAGGCCCTTGACCTACAACCAAATGACTATATAACTAGAGTGACTATAGGCAATAGGTATAGTCAAATTCGAAAATGGTATGATCATACTACTTAACATCGCTGTAAGTGTGCAAATCATATAATTTCCTATAATTCAAGTCCAAACAAGTCATTTGATACTGTGATTCGTAGTTAAGAACATGTCAAGATGCATGTTGTCTGCATATGCTAACAATGACAATGATTGGCAAATACCCCACAGTTCAGATTTCAATTGTATGGCAAGTGCATTCTGCTGTAATGTAGCAGATTTTTTGTGAGTACACTAGACATTTCACGATAGGATGCTGTATTTGGATTAGAATGATATTGACCTTAGGCTCAGTACACTACCGATTATCTTTTTGAGCATATGTCCTATAATGATAATGATAGTTGTGGCAATGATTTCCGTGTGAGTATATCATGTTGTCAATTTGTGTTTTTTTTCAACCATGCTTGTATGATATTGTGCCGGGCCGTATGGCAATCACATGCTACTTGCAAGGCATACAACAAGGCATAAATCTCCATACTATAGTCATTCAGGTGCAATCAGGTGAATTGTAAAAACTCTGTTCACAGTATATTGTATTAATCTCAGCATATATAAAATAGGTATTAGCCAGGTGTATGGCAACCAAGCAAGAGATTGACAAATGTTTTGTTCACAACAATACAACACATGGATATTATGGTTATAGTTATATAATATAGTATCATGTAAAGGATGTAGGATAACATTCAGAAATGACGATATTCACCGACCAATACCGAAATGCAACTAGCAAGCACATTACTATGGATCAATTCCGAATACCCAGGCTGCTTAGGCAACTGTTAGTCAGTCAATCTTGACATGAGCCAACAAATGGTATGACATATTCGCCAACCAGCAATACAAGTGTGAGCCTTGCATGACCAAACGCCACTGAAACATGGGGAGGCAATGGTAGATGAACATCCCATTGGCTATGCATCCATTCTCTTCATGACTTGAGGATGGCTGAGTGAATTCATCAAGGTTGGAGTAGTAGCGTAGGGGCGCCAACTCATCAATGAATTAGATGGAGGTATCCAATGTTCAAAAACGGTGGCCGTCGTCATACAGAGTGTTTTTTGGGATGTTCACCCGATGTCTTGATTGGGGCTTTGTACATCAATTGACCAACTGTCTTACAACTTGCTCTTCCACATACTTCGCAACAATGGTATCTTGTGCTCCGGAATCATGATGGATTCACAGACATATTACATTCAGCAGTTTTTCAAATCGATAGTATATATTCATAGACATATTACATTCATAGCATATAGTCAATTTTCCATTAATGTTTAGAATCTGTAGTATATATTCATAGGCAATTTGCAGGTCTAGAGCTTTTCCCCAGGCATGGGGCCCGGGACTTGTTGCGGCTGTGCAACGACGCCAGACTGCAAGCACTTCAGAGAACCAGGCAGCTGTGCACCAGCTCGGCTCGGCTGGGCTTGAGGTGTCAGCTTTGTAGCGTTGTATCAGCTGGTGGGGAACTTCCAGGATGTGGCACCTGGTTGACAGCAGACTAACATAACATAGACTAACCATGTGGATCTATGTTGACACCTGAGATGCAACCACCTGGTAGATGCTAACAACCTGAGATGGGGAGGGATACCAGGGGAGATCTCATGACCTGAACCGCCAAGGATCGATTGATACGAAGACAAAACACATTCAAGTTGGAAATGGGTGCCATTTTCTTGAATGGTTGCCGTTTTCTATGGTTTTAATGGTTTCAATTAATTTTCATAGAGTTCTTTTCCCATTTTTTTGGGTCCTTTTTTGGGAACTGAAACTTCAAATCATATGGACTTTTTGTTGAAGAAATGTAGGTCTCACATTCCCGACTCCCGACCACCCAAAAATCCAAAAATGAGCATGCTATTTTGGGCAAGTCACCAACTGATGGACTGTTGTGGAATTTCAAAAACGGCAAATATCAACTGGTTTCTCGAAGCGAAGCTTTCCGCATGTGGCAGCTTGTTAATGAGGCGTCACAATCATCGTTGTAGTTTGTTGGGGGTCCGCATCATCCGTGACGGGAATACAAACCAAGTAGAATGGCTCCACCTTAGCTTCGAGATCTGCGTAGGTGTGACCTGTGGCACTGACCGGTTGTGACCGGTGACTTGTACCATTTTTGGACAGAACATGACAGAACCAATTCATGATTTCCAGCGAAGGTGAAGAGACCATGTGGGAGATGTGCCACATGCTGTAGCAATATAGGCAATGCCGCCAATACTTCATCATGGTACACAATAACGGTGTTTTCTCAAGTCACAGGGGTACCCGCAAATAAAGATGTTTAAGTATATGTGTTTTACCTAATTAATATTATTTCATCTAAAAAGTAATATAATACAATTTATAATTTATAGTATTCAACCAGCCATAACTTAGGGTGTCCCCTAAGTACTAGGAGCCAGTATGCCCCGCCTCCCAGACCCCGGCCTACCTGACGATCCGCTACAAGCACACGGGCACGGCCACGGCCTCGGTGACGAGTTTGGTGATGCTTAACCACGTAGGGCCCCAAGCTATGGGGAAACATGGGGATGGTTTGTATCACTTATATCTCATCTATATTTGATCTATATCCACCTATACAACCATTTGTTTTGTTTGCTTTGTATATATGTATATATATATATATATATCTATATATTAAACATGCATTGTAGAAACTTAACATCTATAATCATCTATACCAGCTCGCCTCGTCAAGACCAGCCTGAGGACAGCAGGGTCAGCAACAGATGACTATTGAGTCGATCCAACTGACCTGGCAAAATTGCTTCATGCCATCACCACCGCAGACCTTCGGACCTTGATATCATGAGTTTACCCCACCACCAAAGGAGTTGGGACTCCTTCTAGGCATCAGTTGGGCTTGCCACTACCGAAGTTGGTGGCTATGTTATTAATGATCATGCCATCATGATCATCCCATCATGATAAAGTCTGGTTTATGCTTAGATGACTCCCTTTATGGTACTTGCAAACATCAAGGTTACGGCTGGCCCACAGACATGTTTTCTTGATGTCAAGTCTGTGGTTGGCAACCAACACCATAGTGAAGCTATTCGCCCGAGAGCATTGCCAATCACAGCATACTTGGATGTGCATCCCCACTTAGTGACTAGGAACTAACCATGGTTTCTAGGGGTTATAAGCTACCTTATAGGGTTACTGGTTATAACCCCAGCTGCGCATTCAAGTGCCTCACCTCTCACAGGAACTAGATCTCCCAGTCTGACAAGAAATATGCATTGTCCAGGATTCTTGCCATGGCTGGAAGATCTACGCAACACGAAATTCTGCAAGAACTGGTATGCCGAAATGCAGAAGTGGGGCGAGCTATCACCGATCCCAGGTGATTACCCTCTAGAAAACTATGGAAAACTACTTCTTTGCATCAAGCACCAGAAGCCCACAATTCTTCATCATGGTTGCTTCGATGGAGGTCTTGTTGTGGCTCACTCTGCCCGGGTTTCAGGTGGTTGGGTGGGTCGATTCAGAGTCGGGCCTATGCACGAATATCCCGTCAAGGGGGGACCGCTTTGGAGCTCCCGCAGCTACAAGTTGGTCAAGGATGTAACTGCCGAGTTTCATCTATGCCAGCTGAGAGTTATACACAACAGCTTTCCAAGACCTGGCTTATTAACCCCTTTGATCAATCATTATCAACCACTAACGATGGTTAAAATCAGCGACCAGTTACCCGCACAACTCGCAACTCTTTGTCCAGTTCCGAGGTAGTTTGGGTCGCCCCAAAGCATATTTGGGAGTGGCAGGCCCGTGCTTCATGGGGCCCGTTGCAGCGTCGGGTCTGATGTCAATCACGCAACGTCATGCAATGTCTGTATTCTACTTGATATGATGTTGGTTAAGGAATGTTTGTGATATATGGTCTTTATTTCTATTTAACTCTTTCTTTCTCTATTTGATTGACATGACGTATGTTATTTAGACATTTACACGTGTATACACGTGCATAAACTGCATGGACATTGACGTGTTTTTATGGAAATGAGGAATTCAGATTCGATGAGCGGGAAAAGACATTGCCTTGAAAACAGCGGGATGTCGCGGGAAGCCACGATTTGATTGACAGGTTCACACTGCTTTATGATACTGGTAGGAGAGTGAATGGAACCACCACGACCCGGTGAGTGTTTTTAGGGCAATGCACTCGGAGCTGTGGAAGCTGTTGGCATTTCGTCGCACCCAGCAAGCAGTGACGCTGTTAGACCAGTGGTTTACGGCGGCATTGGGGTATCATTCAACATAGCAGGGAATTAGTCACCTGTTTGGGTATGTCCAACTATCCAAAATGACACCCGGGTTAGCACTCAAACATATGTCAGCCAGCAATTTTGGGGTGCATCATTGTTGAAGGACTCCTGTTTGAGCAGTTATGCGCGTGTATCCTATTGTTTGGAAGCTTCAACATTTTTTGAAAAAATCATCAGTTTTTTTGATCATCAACTGTAGCACCCGGAATTCATCAGCAACCCACCAAGCAGTCATAGGCCAAGCTGCCACTCAGATGTAGCCTCTGGAGTGTCAAAGTTTGAGCATCTCGGGTATCCTTTGATGCTGAACGGTTTCTTACCGACAAGGCCCGCGCTCCCCACGATTGTTTGACAGTGCGAAGATCTGCCATGCCTCACAATGTGGAGAGCTTGGGAGCTGACGTTCAGTGAACGTTTGAAGTCGCTGCAGCTCACCATCCATCGGATCCCATTGGTTTATCGTCAACAACGGTGAGCCCCCCTTTTGTGAGTCAGGAAGACGAGTTTACTTGCATGAGTAGCCATTTTATTTATATCCATTTGTCATTGCTCCGATCTGATTTATCAGTTCTGGATCAGATTTTGAGTAAGGTCAACATATCTGATATCATCTCGACGCAAAATCATCCCTGTCCTCCTCAAACATTACTTGGCTTCCATGATTCCTCCATCCTGGCGCTTGCACCCCCAACACATCCTCCATTTGTGGATGGAGGAAACTGGCTCGTTGCTCTTCGTTGTGCGCGTCGCTTGACACCAAGTGGTAGGTGGCACACAGGTAGCCGCTGGTTATGCTGGTTCATCTAGTTGGATCCCGCTGATGGTTCATGAATGCTTCGGAATCTCATGTTGCGTTTTTGTAGTGAACTCCAGCTTGGGATCGAATTGTATAGAAGGATTGTCACCAGCTTTTGGAGTGCCCATAGATGGAAGTATCCTCAATCTTCAAATATATCCACACATGACAGTTTCTCATCAGGGAAACCGTGAATTTGGGGTACATACGCTCGCACGGCAAGCATTCTCAAGTGTATCACACGTCCAGAAGCCCATACGCGAGACATCACTGAAGGACCACCAGTTACAGCTGTTTGTATAAACTATACACAGGCTGAAAGTGCATCAATACAAATAACACAAAGATTCGTACCAATTTTGATTTAGGCATCCACAGACATACACACACATACATATATGTATATATCTAAAAATATACACAGTATATACATGTACATATACATGTACATATGTATAAGCTGCTGGATATCAGGGCCCCAGCTCCGTGGAGCAAATCGTGAACAGTCGTAGTATTGAAGTTTGCTGTTGAGCAGTTGATACTTGTCAGGCAAGCGCCGCAAGCGCAAACACCACGAGTCACTAAGCACGGTTTGGCGCTTGTTGTTGGTGAACCTATGTCAAACCTATGCTCAATCATGGCTAAACCGTGCTAAACCTAAGGTCAGTGAGAAAAGCTACGGTGATGGGTAGTACCGGAAAATCGTAGGGAATAATTCATGTTTTATTCAATGGTTGTTGGTGTACATTCTTTCCTCCTTGGTTTTTGTGGTTGGGGCGCGGGTCGGAATTCAGCTGGAACCATGAAGATCTTGGGGAACTGCATGCAATCCGACTATCAACATCTATTCACCAGTTAAATGACTATCCCAGCCCTTGATGCTGCCCACAAAGCTATGGAGCAGTTGGGTCGGACTTTGCCCATGATTTGTAAGTTTGCTTTGGACTTGGATCTGCAGCACAAGGAAGGTCTTCCTACTTTTGTAGTTTTCAGAGAAGTGCAGGTGAGGATATACATTTGCCCGGCTTTTTTTGGATGTTCCTTTCGAGAACATGATGCGCCATGATGCGCCTGATTCTGCAGGAGGATAACCTTGTGATACCCCAGAGTACAGGTTGGGTCTGGCACTATTCTATGTCAGCATTTGATGGTTTAGAAAGCAGTATGCTACTTTACTTGAGCTATCATTCTGAGTGAATTCACAATCCAAGAAGTCCAATATTCTCAGGTTCCACTGAAGAGCAATCCCAGAGGTGTTGCACATCACGACATATGGTACCTTTTCCTACCAACAGAGGCACTCTCTCAAGACCATCAACAGTGTAGCGAGGAAAAACAGTGGGTCCCAGCATGGCTACAAACCCAAATCTACCATTGTGACCTCGTCCGTGACAGGAAGAGAGCAGTGGCGGGAAACATGTGGCAGTGAGATTGCCATGTTTCGATCCTTGGTGCAACTGCTGGGTTGGGTCCGGTACCCCACTGGCTATTCACCAGACGTTTCGGCCGCTTATTGTTGGTCATGAAGCATAAGATTCCCGCGGTAGTCAGCATGACCAATCGTTGACCATCCGTAAAAATCGTTGCCGATGGTTTAACCACCATCAACCGTGAGTAAAGCATGATCAAACATGAAGCAACACCAAGCATTGTTCGTTGTTGCTTATTATCCCCTATGGTTACCCATAAACCAGCTAGGGTGACCATTCAATGATTGCAACCCCCATGGAAAACCCTGTTGTTGGTGCAGGTGTCCACCTCTGAACGGCCGTTGGTATCCAGCATCGCTAGGGGATCCCGTGCTGCGATCCGTGTTGCTGGGCCAAGGATCTCCGCTTTGAACAGGAAACCAGTTGGCTTCCAGCGCGGAATCCCGGAGCTCGGCCAACTCCTTGGCTTGGTTGGCTTGGTTAGTTGGCTTGGTTGGTTACTTGGCTTCTTGGTGGTTGTACAGATGCTTGGGGATGTAACTATCATTGCTTGGCGGAGCCCAGCAGAAGGGAGTGCGGCTTCCACGAGAGTCGTGAGGGGTAGTGAGGCCCTTGGAACAGCTTCTCGGCATATCTCAGCCAATTAGGGTGTGTGATGTATGGTTGAATTGATCCGAGGCTTATCTCCCGGGAAACCTATTCCTACCACAAGGGCTTCATCATGCTTGAGGACAAGCCTTATCAAACCATGAAAAGAGAGGAGGGTCAAGGAAATCTGTGGAGTGAAGGAACTAGTGATACTCGGGGCATTTCTTGAGAATGAAACATTTTTTGGGTAGAGTCAAGGAACTGTGGGAGTACAACCGCCAACCATCGGTGATGGTGCCAGAAACCTGTTTTGTCAGGGTTGGGCTAGCGGCTAGGGATTGTGTATGGCATGCCAGTTGTGAATACAACCACTTACCAACTGTTGCAATGCGAGATCCATAAAATTCAAATCCCTCGGCCAATTTAATTGTGTATATATTTATGATATATGTACACATGAATATGGTTGGCTCATCATTGGTGCCATGGTGCCAGGGTATTTTCGTGGCGTTCCCCCTTTCAACTACATGGCAAATCCCAGCTTTATGCTGGGCCTTGCGAGGGAGAAACGTAAAATATACTTAAGCACCACAACTTAGACCATAAGATATCAGAAGATCCAAAAAATCCAGCGCCAAGGGATCTTTTGGAATGGTTAGCCCTAGAGGCTAAGGCGGCTCCCCAAAGCCACCACCCGAGGCGAAGATCATCAAGTCCAGCGCGGAAGTGGCAGAGCTGAAGCGCGTGGCCCATCACGAGGAGGAACGCGCAAAGGCGGAACGCAGCAGGCGCCAGCACCGGGGTCCTGCGGTCCGGTGACGCCCAAGGTGGGCTCCCGTGGCAACGTGTGGGGCGTTGATGGAAGGTTCTGCCACTCTGATTTGAAGGATCTCCCGAAGAAATGGTAGCAGGTTCCAAGCTTAATCACGGAGGGTGTTGGAAGTCACTCTTGAATTTGTAGGTTATCCAACCTGTATTTTTTTTGTCATGGTTAAACTACAAACAAAGAACCAATCATCAGCGGCACATATCTGCTCCGGTAAGAACTTTTCCCTAGACATGAGCTGGCTGTGGAGAATCACCAGCTAGCTGTTTTTGCACACCTCGTTTGCATAGTTCAAAACACTGCGATAAACAAATGTTAATTTGATATGATTTGAAAGTAACGGTTGATAGTGGTCAATCACATTTGGTAATGGTTGATAATTAACATTAACATTGTTTGAACATGATTAATTAAGAACGATTGATAGGAGGTACAGGTGAGAATACGCCCCGGTACTTGATGGTAACTCAAGGTAGATATAAGGCATTGTCAACTATTGTCAACAGGTAGAAACCATGTTTTAACCATTATCAATCATTATGAACCATTACCACAGAGTGTAAATCATTATCAACCATTAGCATTTTACATGGCGAACCATTGTCAACCATTATGGGTCTGTGCTAAAAACAGCGGTACCCCAAAAACCATCAAAAACCATTGGTTTACAATAGATTTCGATGGTCAGTTCCATTATACCCTTATCAACCATTATTGCTATCACTGCCACCATTCCCCTGTAGAAAATCCTTGCAGATGTTGGGCTCGAGCTAGGCTTGTTCACAACAGCAACCAGCGGAGCTAAGCCGACAATAAGCTGGGTGTGAATGCCCGCATGTCAATGGTTTCCGCTATTGCTTAGCAATACCTAATCATGGTTACTGATGGTTGCTGCTGGTTACTTATAAGTACGAATGATTATTGGTTCATAATAGTTGATACAGTGATTGGTGGTTTCAAAGGGGTTGATTTTCAACCATACTTGGGGATGATTGCTTCTAATTGACTTGCGCATATTCTTGAGATGGGGCAACCAACCACCAGCCAGATGATGTTGATTCATTGGACATAATTGTCAGGATCATCATTCTGATCATGAGCCATGATACTACATCACTTATTAACCATACTGCCACCCAGAGTTAACCTATACTTAACCGTTGATTCACCAACAAAGATGAGTCATGATGATCGGGCTACAATGTAGAATCATTTATAATCATGTGATCAGCTGATCTAAAATTTTATGATCGTCAAATACTGAACTAATAGTGTGATCAGCGGGTTCATGCAATAGTGTGAGCATCAGATGAACAGGTCATCAAATCAATTTGCAGCATGACTATATCTATATATTTTGATCAATGATAGTGTATCGTAGTATCAAAAATAGCAGCAGCATCATCAAAGGCAATGCTTATGATCAATATCAATAATGACCAGTCTTGATTGGATTCTGATTGGGTTTTCAAAACCATGACAACACTTGATGGATATCACTAACCAGTGTCACCTTCATCATAATAGCCAAGATCCTGGCTAGTATTGGTGGTTAGTCTCCCTATACTGAGCCATTATGCTTTAGTAATGCTGAACCCGGGTACGTGGAAGCTATCCACCATTCATTGATGGCTGGTTTGCATTGAAAAGATCATGATGGTAATGGCTTTAGAACAGCCAGGTTCGTTTGCCAGAGCGGCAGCCAAGAATAATACTGATCATCAATCATATGGTCAATAGTGGCTAATCATGGTTAATTATGGTTTTTTGCAGTAAAAGCATGGGAGGGGGCCCGCCGGCTTGATGAAACGCTTGAATGCTGGCGAAACGGCATCTGGAAGAAAGCAATAAAAGGTCACAGCGGTGACAATACTGCCCACTTCATATATAACTCACCTCAATCATCAGTAATTATCCATGAATGAACCCTACCGTTGACAGTTAATCACCAGCTATCGACTATGAATTAACCCTATAGCTGACGCTTAAACTTATGGTTAACAAATGTTAACTATTTTTTAAGCCATAGCCAACCGTTGATTTACCCCTAGTTAACCATGAATTAAGCCATGCTACACCATTAATTGACCCATAGTCTACCATCAGTTCATCCATACTTAACCATTCATCAACCATTAACCAGGTATTGACAAACCAGTAACCCATGGGTCAACTATCAGTCAGTGAACTCTTCACTTAGCCATTAGTAAGCCACTAGTATTGTAAACCAATGGTTAACACCCGTAGTTCACCATTTAATCACCCATTAGTGAACCAATCTTAATCATTGTTAACTATCAGTTATTGAATTAGTCAGTTATTCACTATTCGGTAACCCACTATTATTAACCAATTAATAAGCCATAGTCTACCATCAACTAAGCCATGTACTCCTTCATTGCTTCACCATTTCCAGCGGGTGCTCTTCAGAGCTTCAGGGGAGCGGTCGCCTCAACCCAGGGTAGACACCAGGAGCGATCTCGGTGCTGCTGTCGCTGATGGTTGGCAGGTTGCTACCAGGTTGTCCATGATATCCCATGAAAACTAAGGTCATATCCCAGGTCAATAAGGTTATGATATGATGAATCCAAACCAGGTTTACCATGATTCGAATGCCATGATTACCTACGGTGGTTGATATTCAACCAGCTTTACCTGTGCATTGAAAGACTGGTTTTCCCGGGTGGTCACCACTGGCTGGCTGGGGAAAGAGCTGCGGCCGGAGCCGGGGAGCCAGGCGTATCCCTTCCTTTCAAGGGAGGCCGCGAGCCCAGGAGGCGGCTCGACCCACGGTAGCTAGTTGATAAGATTGGTTTAACCATGCTAACCATGATGGGATTCATCTTATAAATGTGATAAGATATATAGTTGATAAGATATAGTTGATAAGATTGCTGCCTGGCAGGTTAATCTTATGAATGCTTCAAGAACAGCGATTATTATTATCATTGCTAATGGTTTGTTGACGATTACTATGTGGTTTTTGAAACTGTTGGGATGTTCACAACCATTAATGGACCAAAATCATTAGTATTGACCATTATATATTTTGTTGACATGTTGATATTAACCAACTATCCACTGTTGGTTGGTAAATATGGACCCTAAATCAAATATGGACTGCAGAAAAAGTCCATTTTTATCAATTCCGACCACAACCCAGTGGCTGGTTGACTCGTTGCGTCCGTTGCGGAAACCATTGGATTCCCTTGGTCATTGGTCCTGTGAAGCCATGGTTAGTGGGTGAAACCCTGACTGAACCATGGCTTCTCCAGGAGAAGAGTGAAATCGAGATGATCCGAGATCACATCATGGTGAGCCACCGCAGCCGAAATTCCACCAGGGATGAGTTGTGAACCGCCAAGGTGGTGTGCAGGGGTCACTACCTATATATATATAGTTATACATCTATATAATAGATATATATGTATATTATATATCATTAATATATATATATATATATATTTATATATAAACACACATGTGGTTCCAAAAATGGATGGATGAACATATCAACAGCTTAACTAGTTTGATTATTTCTTGAAGGTGAACAGCCTGGGGAAGGCAGGCCGTTGACCCACCGCCATTCGTTGCCTGGTCGACATACTGTACCTCAGCAGCCGACCGTCAGTGGTTCAACAAACGCAGCTTGCGGCGATTGAACCACCAAAATGATGCGATCCACAAAGCTGCTTTTGGTACAGCAAGGTTAACTCGTGGATCTAGAATTTTGAACATGTATGATGTAGCAATGATGATTGTTGAGACCAAAATTATATCGGCGGACTTTTACCGACCTTGAGTAGAGGAAGATGCTGTTTACTGGGCTTCAGCTTACTTCTCCTCAAGAAAAGGCTATACTTGACGGATCGAAGTTAGGAAATTAGCTTGATTTCGCAGCTTCTTTGGGTTTCGGAATCAAACCTTTTGGTCTGCGAATCAACGTCGGTTGCCGAATTCTTGTTCTCAGTTTCGGAATCAGCTTAAGGATGCCGGGCTATGAACAAGTTCGATACACCCCAACTGTGAGAATTTACAGATAGGTGCGCCACCGCAGTGGCAATGATCCGTTGATAACGTATGCGTGTCCCTGTTGATCAACTTTCCTTTTTTTGTGAGGAATGATACGTTGCGTGGTGTTCAGAGACAGCAAGCTCAAGGAACAAGGGCGTACCCAAAACCGACGATGGGAAAGGATTTGGGGGCCCTGGGTCAAGCCTCCAAACAAACCAAAGCCATGGGGAGATTCGAACATTCACCAACTCAAGTGGTCGCTGGGGGATACCAATCATGTAGAAAACTGTGCGAAAGGTTTGGTGACCGAGGCAGCGTTAGCATCGCCCAAGAGGGATATCAGTAACGAACTTAGATGGCTATGGGATGCTATGGGTCAATGTTAACCAAGCAACAAACGGGTAGGTGAACATGACAACAAAGCCCAGTTTGGACAGGGGATGTTTGCCAATGATACAGGGTTTTGACCCACAGCCAGAAAATGCTTAGATGTGCAGAAATTGGGGGACCCCGCAAGAATGATCAAGAATGGGGATTTCCGTACTCAAAAAAGGATAATCTTATGCTTGGGCGTCCATCCCTTTCAAGAATATACGCCATGTAGTCAACCAACTAAAATGTGTATAGGTCAAAATCCACATGTAATAGATCGTAACAAGATTTATATACCACTAAAATCCAGTAAGAACTGCTAGGTGAACAGCCCCCGCAACAAGATGCTGGCGACAATCACCACCGCCACCTTGACACGCGGCAGGTGGTGAAGAACTCCTTCTGCTGTCGTTTGAAGTTGGTGAATGGTCGAGGCCAAATCAGCCGAAGTCAATTCAGCCGACCGAGGACAGCGCAGCGGCGCGGTTTCGTGCATCGCAGTCGCCGAGTTGCCCATTTCACCGGGTGAAATCATTCTAGCTGGTGATTTGAAGGGAGCTAAGGAGCCAGGGGTATCCCTAAATTCCTTTAAAGGGGGAGCTAAAGAGCTACAGGGAGTGGTGAAACCAGATGGTAGTCATGGTCTGAAATACGGAACCAGCTGACATACGTAGGTAAGTTCAAGCCATGAACTCATCCAATCAACGAGGTCAAACTTGATGGTGAAACTAATGCCTTCAACCTCCAAAGTGATTTTCTCATCGTTTCCTGGATTGCTTTTTGGCTGGGCCACTAAGAAGCACCTTTATTTGCCAGGTTTTGATTTCAAGACCAGCATCCGAACCTGTAAAGCTTACTAGTGGCATACCAGCAATGAGACCTATCCTTTTCTTCCAATCCTTTGCGGATTTTGATGTCATAAAGGTGGAGGTTCAGTGCAAATTGCAGGCTGCACGAGAGGGGATACCAGCAATGATGCCGCAGGACCACCAATTGGTATCGCACCGTGCTGTCCGGCGTCTTTCCGGAGGCTGCCCAGTGGTGTTGGTCGTTGCTGTTTGGTAATGGCAGTGAGTCAGTTCACCCGAGACGTCCCCCTGGTTCCCCTATCATTAACCAGCTCGTTTTCCCTATGATTGTTGGTTAAAACCCCCCTGAAATTGGTTGGTTAACTGCTTGACCCATGGCCAGTAATGGCTACCCGGTCGTTGGTGTTGGCACTGGTGAACTTCCTTGGTGCCGGGCGGTTGCTCGGTGCCTCGGGGGACGCTGCCCACAGTGGGTGAATCTGTGGCACGTATGGTGCAAGATTGGACAGCCAGCCTTTCATTGAGACATGTTTACCATGATTAGCAGGTGATTTGCGACAAGTGAATAGCTGGTGGCTTGGAGGGGTTTGCGGAAAAACCGATAGTTCCTGGTTTCTTTTGAAAGGATTTGGCTCATATAGCCGTCATGATCAGCTCCATGATGATTTCACAGGTTTTCCAAGTCCAAAACTGCATGCCGATCCTTGCCCAGGGTCAAGCATATTCGTCCCCTTGGGGCGAATCAGAGCCGATCTGAAGGTGAATTATACTTGGTTTCCACGAGATCTCAATGATTCTATACTGACTGGTTTTTACTGGTTGGTGGTTCCAAATATTTTTTCCACCATACCTGTGGATGGTTATCTGCTGTATGGGCTATGCAACCACCAACCTGTACATGATTCATCACAATTCTATGACCATGGCTTTTTACCAAATCACAGTAATTACTATTGGTTTAGAACAAAGACCATCCCAAGCTATGATTCGCTTTTGCAAAATGGGGACAACTTCGAAACAACCCAATTTTTCGATGATTTGATATTTATAACTATAATTTTCATACCATTTCGTATCAATCCCATCTCGGAATCAAACCATCATCCCAATTCAGAATTCAGAATTCCGATCATTTGAATTCAGGATGCCAATGAATTGACGCTACCCGACATTGGATCGACTCGAACAAGTTGCGAAACACAACCTTGTTTCGACTCCAGCAAACATAACTCAATTCTTGACCAAGCATTGATCTCCATTTGGGTGTTTCTCAAAATAGGGGTACCCTTGAACCAACCACTGTAGTTGGTATATCCCCTGATATTGCTTATTATTCCTTTGTAAAAATTGTGAATGACAATTGTGCACTAATAACCCCACCATTTTGGGGGTCCCATGCTTCAAGAACCATTCCTCATGCTGTGCCCCACGGCCAGGTGGACAAGCTGGAGAAGGTCAAAGGAGTGTCGATGGACAAGAATTTGGTGAAGCGCGAAAACTCAGTATGTTGCGGACAAAAAGTTTCAAAACTCAGTATGTCAGATGGTTACTGGCACTGCTGTCGATGGACAAGAATTTGGTTGTACACTTCGGCAGTGCCCAACCTGTTGCTCTCAGAAAACAAAGCAATTTTTGTAGCAGTAAAACTCCAGCTTTCAACAGTGGATTTTCTCCTTTTCCATGTTAGTTTGCTGGAGGGCACTCCAGCAGTGTATAACCTGGAAGTAGAGACTCCACTATTCATACTGGTTTCACGGATAGAAATGGTGATTTTCAGTTTCCAGGTAAGGGACTGCCGGAGGGTAAGCCGCTCAGTGATGTGATGACCGTCATTCCCATCTTGACTGCAATGGCATCACCAGCGGGGGAGTGATTCGGAGCTATAGTGGCGGCAGCTTTGATACACAGCCAAATGATCGATCACACTTTTAATTTTAGCTCCGAATCACACTGCTGACATTGGACATCACAGTGATCCATGGTCAGTAATCAAATACAGCTAAATGATCAGTCACACTCCTCAACGGATCAATGACAAATCTTTGACGATGAACGACCACTGAGCAATGATGTACCATTCCTGATGATGCAGGGGTGATCTCACAGTGCTCCTGAAATGCTGATCTATGAAGAATCGCCAGCCCAGGGAACCATCAAAAACAGATAGATGGTCAGTAGGCCAAAGTGGTTGATTGGTGATTGCCATTCGTTGGTTGCATAGCTAAGAGCCAACCAAAAGGTCTAGTTGATGATTTGGGATGGGTGGTCGGTTGAATAACTAATACGTAGTTCTGAAGGATTTTTTGAAACCAACCAGTAGTGCTTCGCAACGGATCTAACGGGGTGTGTCCGATCGAGGCACTTCTTCCTTCAACGGCACATGAATCTGAGGCGGTGATTGGGAATCGCTGCAGACCCAAGAGTTGATGAAGAAAATGTGATCCATCAATGGTGTGACAAGATTGGTTGTCATATCAGGGTGGTTGGTTGATAGAGACCATATGTTATGATACAAGGGCCCTCTGTTGAAGATAAAAAGGTGGTCCATTTCAAGCGATTTAGCCACAGTGGGTCAGCACTTTAGGGTTTAGCTTGCTTTTGATCTGTTTTTGTTTCACCTCAACGTCTTTTGCCTTTCTAAAGCTCCCGGTTGTGTAACATTTCAACTACATGAGCATTGCAATTATCCTCCAGAACGCATGGGCATCGCAGCAGGAAGGTGTGGGCTGCATGTGCCCGAGATCCCTTTGTAAAGAATGACATTGAGGCTATTGAGGATATTTGAGGCGATTTGAGGGCATCTGGCCTTGCTAGCTTGTCATTTCCCGGTGAAACACCTGGCGATCCGCGAAACCCTTGGTGACTGGACACCGTATCGAAAAACATCCACCAGGAGTGCTTGGTTGGTTGGTTGGTTGGTTGGTTGGTTGGTTGGTTGGTTGGTTGGTTGGTTGGATAGGTTGGTTGGTTGGTTGGTTGGTTGGTCACACAAGCGGTGTGACAGCTGAGATTACCCACACTGTAGGTAAAGCCATGGCTCGGTATCCCCATCATCCATGGGGCTGTTGTCATTCTTGATGGGAATTAGCCAACTTCAATTACTTAGACCTCAAAATTCATGAGGTTGTAGACCTTGGACTTCTGCTATCAAAGTTCAGAGCTTCTAAGTCTTAAATTCGTTCGACCTTGGGACAACCATGGAGCCCCTTGGCCGCTCTGTAGCCGTCCAGGCAACCCATGTTGACCTCTGGCCTCGAACAGGCAGGGGGGTCCATGGTGTACTGGGACCAGAGAATGTACCTCGGCCATGAGAACCAGAAGAATCAATGTGCATGACTACAACGACAATGGCTTAATATGGCTTATATATTATGGTTTATCATTGACATGTTTCTGGTTTATCAATTATCTTTTTTATTGGCACATCACAATGCCAATGTGTTGATCAATATTGATGGTTTGTGATTGGTCCGCAATCCATGGGACAATCAACCAGTGGATATGACTGCATGATTGCTCAGAGACAGGCAATCGAAGGGCTGGCCCCTTGATCGCAAGCCATAGGATTTCTACCATGCTATCATCCCACAGTTTATCCAAGGAAGTTTGGAAGTCAAACTTCCAACTTACGCAAAGTTGCAGCAGGTAGTTCATCAGACGATATGCTAGAGCAGAGGTGATGTCAAGAGAGAGGGAGAGAGATGCACATGTGTGACAGATGGCAACGCAAAATGCTGTCACTTTTCACGACTTCTGCGCTCAGTCGAGGGGTGAAGTCGGTGAAGCAGCGGGTGGTGAGGTCTGTCTCGAAGGCGCCAGGCACAACGCAGCGCGCGAAGCACATTGGACCGTGTCCGAAGTCGGCGCATCGAGGTTCGCGTGGCAGGTGTAAGATTTCGCGGGGCTTGGATGCGGTTTGTGGCGAGCGCAGGAGTTGAGCTTCAAAATCGCCGCAGTAACGACGTGGTTGACTAAGACAGCAAGTGACTTGTCATGTCAGGAAGTCTCTCACAAGACCTTTGCTTTGACCCTTGGACAGGTAGACCGTCAGAGGGCGAGTCAGAGAAAGAGACAGACAGACAACCAGATAGACAGCTAGATAGCTAAATAGATAGATAGATAGCTAGCTAGATAGTTAGAAATAGAGTTTGGTAGGTAGACAGTTTACTGATAGGCAGATGAGTAGATAGCCAACCCATGCCAACCCACTAGGTAGATTGATCGGGGTACATAGACAGCTGGCTAGCTAGGTACATAAACAGGTAGACACACAGCATCACAGAGCTAGATGGATGGGCAAGCAGATAGAATAGACCAGAATAGAACAGATGGACCAGTAGATAGCTAGTTTACGGGTAGAGAGATGGACAGAAGACACCTCCATAGGCAGACAGATAGAAAGACATGATATAGAACGTTTTCAAATGTATGGGCACGTAGCAGAAGAACCGATAGTCAGATGGATGGATAGCAAGACATACAGATTCTAGCTGCCTCTCGTTCTTTCAGTGGATCGCTCTGTCATCGATCTCAGGCAGCATCCCTCTCCTATAGGTTTCTAAGTTTGGAAACTGCCGCGGTTAGACCAGTGACCAGCCATTGGTCCTATATATATCCGCTGCAATCATACAGTTTCTTACGCCAACTGAGGAATTTATTGCCGCTGGGTCGAAGTGGAAAACTTGGATTTTCAATGACATACCAGGGGGGTTCCCAATTTCCTTTGTGGCGTTGTCCGAAGATAGTTCCTACACCCAGATTGCGATATCTCGTAAACTTTCTCGTTGCCCCAGCTATTGCCATGCTGATAAGCTACTACTTACTAAACGCAATGAGCATTGGAGTATGGTTTGAACCGCAGCCAGCCCAATAGCCTTTCGATCTCCAATTCTGATATTTGGCCAATGCTGAACATGGTCTGATCCATCCCGCCTTGAATGCGGCAACATGCTTGATCTGACTTGAAACATCTTGAACCAACCGGTGTTGAGAAGCCATTGGTTTATGAACCTCAACCACTTGGTGTCAAGCCAGTGGATTTATTAACCTTAGCCAACAAATGTTACTTAGCCATTAGTGATAGTGAACCTTGGCTCAACATCCTGATTGCCAACCACTGATGCGCTTGCGATGCTCATCCTGTCGTAGCTGCCAATGGTTCGCTGGATTCGCGAGGCATGCCTGCTGAAGGGCCATGTGCAAATCGCACAGGTGCCGCTCCGCTGGGCGACATTTTCGGCTGGTTGGTTGGTTGGTTGGTTGGTTGGTTGGTTGCTTAGTGGTTGATGAATAAGCCTTAATAAGCAACAATAGTAGGGATCTACCAACTATAAGTGGTTGGTGGGTTGGTTGGTTGGTTGGTAGTTTTTGAGGTTGGTAGTTTCTGAGTTCTGGATAGTTCTGGTGCTTGAGGAATTTACTGGTCAATGATGCTTAGTCATTAATTCCGAATTCCAGGAAATGCTCAATAATGGTTTAGTAATTTGCTGGTTAATAGTGGTTGAGTTAGTAATCATGGTAATAACCAGGATGGTAGCAATGGATATCTTACCATTTACCTACAGTACTCAAAGTTAGTCATGGATATCGTACGATTAATTACTATGTGAACCATTACTGTTGGTAGCTAGTTGGTGTTTGACTGCTGTTTCTTCATGACTGACGGTGTGGGCAATGGCCAGCAATGGATATCCATTTAGATTAGCATTACCTTCCTAACCATTGGCCAAAGTCTGCTATCCATTGGCTAACCAGTACCATCATCAACGGCTAGTGGTTAGTAGTGGTCCATTGATAGTGCGAAAGATCGATGTTACTTATGGATGTGGTTGCCCTGATGGGCTGGTACGGCCATTCGCTGGAAGAGTTCATAACCAGCTTGTCGTTCAGTTGTCACGCCAGAGAAGGACTGGCGTTTGGAGCTTGGCGGCTGGAGGCTAACGGCTACACCACCCTGCTTGGAATTGAGTTTGCCATGTTGATTTCTATAGATCTATACACAGCCTTTAGCCATCAAACATACAAGTAGCAATGGAAAATTGTCATTCCAATAGGTAAACCATCTACAAAGGGTGGAGTTTCCATTGCTATGTTGGATTGCAAGAAAGTAGACTTTTTCAGAGATATGTTTCTATATCAACGCATATATATATATGTGATACCCCATACTTATGTACATAGTCATATGTTATCTACATAAAACCCACCACTAAAACCTAGCAGCTTGTAGCAGGGGAACTACCAAAATTGAACTTTTCTTCCCCGCGGATTCTTCGACCATTGTCATGTTTGAGAGACCAACCTGCGCACTTGGAATATCAAGATGGTCATGACATGATTGAGCAAAGAGTTTGGACCATCTTGATATTGAGATATTTCAAATGGTCCAACCGAACCTTGACGGTACATGATTTATGATATGGCCCTTGGAATGATATCATGGATCCTTGGCCCTATGGATCCAAATGTTCAATCATGGTCACTACTGGTTCAATGGCAGCTGAATGGTAATAGGCAGCTAATTTGCCAAGACTGATCCATACCCCTGATCCATAGCCACCGGTCCATCCCCCTTCTGCGTATAGATTGTCGTTTTGACCGTGTCAGAGGTGTGTGGATCATGGATGCATACAAATCCGAGCACTGTCATGGAGCCAGACCTCTGTCTTTCCATACAGTTTGCTTCAAAACCATGATCACTGCCTCACCGTCATCAACTGTTCGTGTTAGCCTTAGTGAGGCATGGTGTTAAAAACACCATTTTGAACAGCTACAGCATATGATTGTTTCATGTTATACCATCTGAACAGCACGTACATAGGTGCTTCTCAAAATAGAGGTACCCCCAAATCATCCTTTATATTGACCAATACTAGTGATAAATCAACCATTTTAGGGGTTACCTATGGCTTGAGAAACCACCATATCATTACGTTGTTACTGCTAGCAAGCTGTCCATCAGCTAGCATCGGTTCACCTGGCTGCCGAATCCATCCCCCCCTCCACCTGGCGAAGCAATGCGAAGCAGGTGATGGAAGACGACAAAGATGTCGACCACCCGACATCTCCACGTGCGCGGCCGAGTTGGTGCTCCACCGGCGAAGGGAACATGACAACACCAACACGGACAGCGCGCTAGCGCTGGCAGCCACGCTGACCAGGAATGTCACCATACGATGGTGCTATATTCAAAGTGATAAATTGATTCATTAAGTTGATTAGTTGATTACTTAGTGAATATGGAACTATATACCCTGAACAGAACATACATATATAAATATATATATACACATTTTTGTGTAGACACAGTGTGATTCTGTTTCCTAACAACCTTGAGGATCACCGGCCGGAGCTGGTCAATGGAGTTTTTGGCGATGCTAAGCACATGGTCCATCAAGGTTGGTTGAAGATGATTATTGATCGTTGATAAACCTGGAACAAGCAAGGGATTGCAACCTAGTTATAGCAGGTTTTGGTGGGTCAACCTGGTCATAACCTGGTTACAACCTGGTTATAGCAGTCATCAGTGGGATACAGAGGGTGAACTAAACCTATTGAGAACAACTATCATCATTACATGAATCACCAATGAACAATTTTGATGCGGCCATGCCTCAAGCATTCATGCTTTGCCAGCACAAAAATGATCGTAAGTGTGGAAGATTTTCGCATAATTGTGACAACCTCAATTCTGGAAGGAAGATGCTTCAAACGGTGGTATCACTGGCTGAGGGAGACTCTAGCGGAAGCTCTGCCTATGACTTTATCACCACCAAGTCTAAGGGGGGTTCCTGTAGTTCTTCCTATCAACCAACCCAGTGAATGGATACAGTCTGCCAAACAAACCCATAATGGTGATCTGCACTGGGCACCACGTCCCAATGCCGACTGAGGTTGGCAGTTTTGGAGGCCGGAGATCGTGGTGTGTCGATTACCGAATATGTCGCAAGGAGTGGGTTGATGAAACCATAAAGAGCTGGTGCTCAAAACTTAACGTGGACAGATGATGGTGTTCCAACCATATGGTAAACTATAGGACTAGACATCAAATCATTTGATGATAGATAATTGGATTAAGTTGTTCAAAGCATCATAGAGCGACATATCAACGAATTGCTTTAGGGATGGCTTCACCGAAAGGGACCGGGGGAACTGGCCGCCACAACAACCAGTGTATACATGGGTGGGTGTTTCTCAGGTCATGGGGACACCCAGTCATCATCCAGATTAACCATTTGTAGTAATCAATCTGGGGTTCCTATAGTTTACCATATGGTTGGACTAGGACATCCATATAGAAATGGTCATGGGAACCCCAAATGGTTAACCCCAGACACCAATTGGGGTTCCCTATGGCTTGAGAAACACCCAATTGTTGAACTGCCAATGAAAGCACATTTTTGGGGTTCAGTTCTGTTCTGGGACCATTTCTGGAGACCATGCCCTCTTTGCGCTACAGACTCAACTACTCAGTCGTTTCGAAAGAAGACGTGGAGCTATCGTTTAGGATGCCTCCCCTGGCCTTCGAACCACCTCTTTGGTTGATACGTCTAAGGCGGCTTAAGGGCGAACATAGTTTTGATAGATGGTGGTTTCTCAAGTCATAGGGGTACCCACATATCATCCAATATCAACCATTTATAGCAATCAACCAATCATTCCAGGGCTCACCTATTTTGACAACTCCCCAGATGCTGTCAGATGGTTTAAAGCATGACACTTCGTTGCTGGTCGACAACATGGCGATGGAAGTCCATGATGATCACAGGATTTGCACCCCTTTGATATCTCCAAGGGATTTTGGTGAGATTCGGCAGTGGCTTATCCTCAAGACAGGTTGGAGCTTGTTGGGATCTCCTCTATTTTGAAGATACTCAAAGTTTGAGACGGCTGAAAGTATAGATGGCTGTCCCCCAAAAAAGATGAATTGCGGATCTTTTTACCCATTTGGCAATGGTTTTTTATTCAATTTTCCATTCGTTGCTCTGGTTGATTACCCTCCGATAGCCAAGATTATGCATTATCAGCTGACTGTGTTAAACACCAATCATCAACCTAGTTGACCACGATTCAACAAAAATCCTGCAATTTGGTGAGAAAGCACCAGCTGCCAGGAAGCACGAGGAGAAGGGGGAAGCCATGGGCGATGGGAATCCATGATCGGCATGGCGAAGTATAGCTAAGCAGGGCTAAGTAAGGCTAAGTATGGCTACGTAGGGCTAAGTAAGGCCAAGTATGTCTAAGTAGGGCTAGGTATGTTTCAGTATGGCAAAGTATGGCGAAGCATAGCAATTCACCGAATACTGAGTCGGTAGGATGACCGCGTCAGTTTGACCATGGCTCAGTGTTTGTTTGGCTGTCGATAATGCAATTTGAAGGACCGCTACTCAGCTCCCAACAGCCACAGTTGTAGACTGATGGGGGTTTTGCACAGTTACAGTAGCTGTAGACCCGAGATCGTTGGCCGAAAGCCGAAAGGCGGCGTTTTGTTTGAGCATTTTGCATTCAATCTGATGAATCTCTTGTTTGTCTACCTTGCTTAATCAAGCTCCGTTTTGACATGAAATCTCATGCACTGACCAACGATTTTACTTCAAAAAATGGATTGTCTGGAACGTACTGGCACCTGTCGTTTGGCCCCATTAACTTCAACAACTGGTGGTGAGAAGGCAGCCTGGTGACAGAAGGATCGTTCATTGTCACCCAACCCTGTTTGTACGCCGGTCTGTGGTAGGGCAGGGTTTTAGCTCTAATGCGACTTCAAACCTTTCATTTTTTAGTTCACAGAACCGTGCAGCGACAGTAGGATTTTGCCCGCAACATCAAGCGAGCGTTAACATGCCCCGCCTCATGTCACTTCAGATCATATAGACTTGCACAAGTTCATCCAGGGTACCCCATCGAGATGAAAACCACGTCAAGAAAACATTTGTGGCTTGAAAGTCGAAAATCATTGAACCATCCGATTTGTGTCGATCAAGTCATGCATGTCTCCAGTGCCCCCCTTGGATCATGTGCCCCCGCTAAACACTTAAATTGGGCCACTCATGTTTGATCCGGAAGCCAGCTAATTCTCAAAAACCGGAGAATGGCAATAGCTCAGAGATAGGGACTGACCAGGTTCCAAGTGGGTCAAACATGCAAAGGTGAAACAAAAAAGGTGAGCTTCCCAGTTCTTGACACAACTTTTCACAACTTTTCGAGGCACCCGGTTCTTTCGCCGAAGAGAGCTTACCAGGTGGAGATTGACTTATTCAAAAAAAATCATGTTTTTTTTTTTTTTTTTTTTTTTTTTTTTTTTTTTCAATTTTTCGATTTCTTGATTTTTTTCGAATAAATCATGAGCTCAATCGTTGGTTCCCATCACATCCTGACGCTCCATGGGATCCTGCGCAGGAGTACCCGGTGGATCCCGAGAGCACGGCCCTGCTGCCGCTGAGCCACCTGTGGGTCATCTCCTTAGCCCGGTGCCGGTTTCGTAGCTTGACCGCCTCACTGGGGGCCCCAGCCAAGGTACAGAACCGAGTGCGGATGCGCATCAACATGCTGACCGTGCGTGGTCTGGTTCTGGAGCGGGGTGGACGTTGTTGGACATTGCAATGCCATGGGATGGATGTTGCCATGGGATTTTCCATGGGTGGTAGCCTCATGATTGGTCCTTCCTTCGCTGAAGATGTCTTGATTTCTTTTTTTGGGATGGAGTTTAGAGCTTGCGCCAATTCAGATTTGTTTGGATGGGGAGGCTCCCAGTGCTGGTTGTCATTCAGGGCGGTGGTACATGCCATTTACCCTGGCGATTTCGCAAAAGTGACAGTGGTACTGTCCGAAGTGAACTGGTCATGTGGGAAAGCATGCGCAGAGAGTTGACTCTGAGAGGACCCAAGAAACAGCAGCTGTTGATGATCATTTTGTTGGTTCTAGCAAGTGGGGGTTTCTCAAGTCATGGAGGTCTCGAACGATATGGTTTGTTTATTACTTTAAATTTAAATGATCAATAAACTGGATGATTCGGGGATACCCCTATGACTTGAGAATCACCCGGCCCATATCTGTACCCACTGGGTTGATTAACTATTATTGTTGGTTTTTGTCCCCTACTATTGATCTTCATCCACCGTTTTGGGTGTACCCCTATGACTTCAGCAACACCCAAGCTCACCAGGACGATGGCATCTCTCTCAAGGACGTGCAAGTGGTCACGCGGCGAAAACGGTTGGTTGGGGAGAAGGGCACAAGGCAAACGTTGGAGCCTCATCCCCAGATAGCATGGTTATGTAGTAGTAGGGGATTAGAGTGGTGAATAGTAGGGGATACTAATTACCAACAGAAATGTTGCAAGAACTACTGGCTGGTTGTTTGATTGACTTTTAATTTTCCCCAATGTATGAACAATTCTTGGGTTGGTTGACAAGCATACTTTTCATAGGGGCGGTTCGACCACCAACCAGACAAGAATGATTATAGTGGTCGATTGACGATGATGGATGGTTGCGAATGCTTGAAGATGGATCATACATGGCCGATGCTGCTGAATGATGGTTGATGATCAATAGTGGTTCACAACGGTGAGCCATGGTGGGCAATGGTGAGTACTAGTGTCAGTTGCGTCGCTCAGAAGTGGTGCTGGTTGATTTGATTGCAGAATTGATCAGCATGCTCTGTTTCAATCCTTTCATCTATCATGATGAAGAGCAGGTTGCAGCTCTAGGGGATTATTACCATCCACCCAGAGGGTGTTCGGCTCACGATCCTGTCGGTCCAGTGACCGGACTGATGCTGTGGGGATTGGAACCGATCCTCTTAAGTAGATGAATGATGTTGAATGTTCATATCATATGCAAGTGGTGCACCCCCTAGCGGAGCATGTCCCATTTTTGATGCTTGCGGGGTCCACTATTTACAGACATTCCCAGTAAGCGGCAAGCGGTGCCACTATTCGTTGGATCGGACTGCGGGAACCGCAGGCCATTTGGAAAATCATCCCAGCTGCTTCTAAGAGTTCACCACGTCCAGAGACACTTTACGACTTTAATCATTAGAATTATATGGGTGTTTCTCAAAATAGGGGACCCCCTAAATCATCCATTTATAGTCATTTGGTAGCACTAAACCAACCATTTTGGGGGTCCCATATTTTGAGAAACCACCATATTGGCACCGAAGATTGCCCAAGATTCGAACCCAGTTGAGCGAAGGTGTCCATTACCCACTTGGCTGTGGGTCAAAACCCTTAGTCCCCCTGGTTCCTAATCATTCACCATTGTTTTCCCTATTAGTGTTGGTGGTTATCCCCTATTAGTTGGTTGATTAATATTGACTCATAGCCACTTAAGTCCTGGCGTCAACTTCGAAGCTGTCCATCACCAAGCCATCCATCTGTTGCTGACCCTACTGGATCGAGGTGATGTCATTGAGCGGCCGCGAGGGAAAAACCGACAAGTTCTTCCCTGCCCTGGTGCCGTGGAGCGAAAGGGATCCAATGGGGATGATGAGCAATAAGATGATGGGGGTTATTCTGTTCATCATATGCGACCTGAACAACTTCTGGATAATCATGAACCGTTATATGCAGTTACCAGTTCGTCACCCAGAAGCATATTTTTTGACGTACGGTTCGTTTGATGCTTCTCATGCTGTACAACGCAACCGTGCAGTCTGCAGCTATGGTTTACACAGATGTGTATGTACTGATATTCATCCACATATCCATTGATCTTCGTATTCAAATACACCTCCCCAAATAGCATGCATGTTTTAGCATCCATTTGACCACATACACCTGCATTTTTGGTACACAAACACTACGAACCTAGTTTCAGAACTATAGACCCCATGATTAGTTGATTATAAAGCCTACATTGAACGTCAACCAACCAAAGATGGAACCATTTAACGATGAATTCATTAACCATCAATATGGCAGTGGGTCAAAACCCCGTACCCCTGGTTCCCCTACTATTAACCATTGTTTTCCTTATTATTGGTTGGTCGTTATCCCCATTAGTTGCTTGGTTAACATTGACCCATAGCCACATGGGTGACTATTCCTGGATAGTGTACCTTTCTGAACACCAACCTCCCAGGTAGTGGTTGTATGACCAGTTTCCCACTGCGATACCCTTTTGGTCGGGTCCGGAGAGGGTAACCATCAACTGACCATGAACAAACCAACATAACAATCAACGATTAATCATGTGTAACCATAGTATCCCATGGTTTAACCATGGCAAACCCATGTGTAACCATGGATTCCCATGGTTTAACCATCAAAAATCCCACGGATTCACCAGCCGACCACGAATCAACCAACACAACAACCACGGAGCCGTGGTCGGCTCCGCAGTTGCTGGATCCCGATGGCCACGGCTTTGACATCTACAATTCCATCTCGAAGCTCGACGTAGAAATGGAGGTGTCACTCTGGAGTCCTGGAGCTGTCCATGTCAGCTGCATTGGATTGATGAGTATGCGTTCAGGGACTCTAATGGTTAATAGTAGGGAAAACCCAGGGATTTTCTAGGGTTAACTATGGTCAACAGTGGTTTGATACGGGATTGATTATAATGGTTAATAGGGATTAATAGGGGATAACCACCAACAATAATGATTATTTAATGATATCTAATTTAATGACACTACATGTTTGCGATCTGACAATCGCGAGTCAGTGATCATGATCAACAATTCTCGTGTTAATTAGTCATTATCATGATCATCTATCTCTAGTATCATTCTCATCAATGATCGTCATGATCATTCATTATGATTATGATACTGAACGGATACTTATTCTTTCTATTGATTATAAATCTAGATCTAGTATCCATTCAGTATCAAAAATCTTTCTATTGATTATACATAAAGATTACGTATAGATCTTATTCTTTCTATTGACCATTTAGAAATGGCAGTGGGTCAAAACCCTTAGTCCCCCTGGTTCCCCTATCATTAACCAGCTCGTTTTCCCTATGAAGTTGTTGGGTATTTTCGCCCATGAAATTGCTTGCTTAATATTGACCCAATGCCATACAGTTGGTATATCCCCTATAATTGATAATTATCATCCCCTATTTTTTACCATTAACCAGCTATCATTTGTTGGTTCACTGCTTGACCCAGCTCGCCAAATCTTTCCAGTATCCATTCCCATTCATGTCATCTTGGGGATTCACGGCACCTGAGCCTCGGCGCCATTCAGCCTAGCGGCGGTGCCAAGGGGACTGGTACTACCACGTTCAGCTGCCCCAAGATGAGGGGTTTCTCTAGTCATGGGGAACCGCCCTCATCACCTAGTTATTAACTATTTACAGGAACAACCCCCAAGCATTTTGGGGTGTACCCCAATTTCGACTTCACCTCCAAATGATGATTTGAAATCCTGCTTGACAATATTTGAAGCATGGGCGAGTGATGCTAAATGGGTGAGCCACGCTTGTGTCCATGGTTTTCGCGCAGCTGAGGATGAACGCAGTGCTGGTTGGGGAAGCGTGCTTGAATATCGAGGCGGCACCCGCCGATACTTTGCGGTCCGGGAATCAAGATTTGCCCAATATTCTGTGTTCTGACTCTTGCTCTTTGCATTGTTTGCTATGATGTGTTTTAGTTGGTTGAGTGGGTGGGTGCTGGGTGGTTGCTTGGGTGGTTGAGTGGTGAATGTTCATTGCTTTTGTGAATATTTTGTGGTTGTTGCCGTTGCTATTGAACATTCACCACTCAACCGCAAAATAAACAAAAACAATTACTATTGCTTAAATAAACATCGATTGCTTTAAGTGGTTGTTGTGGTTGTGGTTACTATTTTTGCTTTCTGGGCTTGGCCTGGTATGTTCTGATGTTGGCTTTGTCAAGAACTTCCTCCCAGAGATTCGGTCTTGAGACCTCGCAAGTTTATGGGTGTGTCCGAAGCCATGATGCATCAACAAGTGGTTTATGGTTGATTGCGGTTGGTTACAGTAATTAACGGTTGCTCAATGGAACATACCGTACAGTACCAGTTGATAGTGGTTAATCATCAATGGTTTAAACAACTGATCAGTTGCAGACCCATGAATTGACCAATAGCGCAAGTCTCCTTTCGGGGTCTGAATTTGCCACCATCTTAGACTCCCCGAGGGGTTATCAACATCAGTGAAGATTTCCCAGCTCTCAAAGAAGCAGTGGTGGTCAAGATCTACTTGGTGGGGATGTGCACCCCCATTGCTCGTAAGTTGCATTCGCACTGGGTAAGATGCTTAGTTCACCCATCTCACAGGATGGCCATTACCCTGGTTATAAGGCAGCGAACGGCGCTGCACATCCAAGTAGAGGGGTCGTTTGGACCGACCTACTTGGATGGCTTCCTTTGAGAGATGACTGAAACAGGGAGAGAGACGGAGACTGTTCGGAGGAGCCCACCCTGCAATCATAGCTATTGTAGCCCAGCAGTTGTAGCCAGTGGTATCCTGTCGTTCTGCGAAGCCCTTGCTCCTGCAAGTGGCTCTGGTATGATCTGTAGATCATTGCCCTATATTACTCCTATATCATGCAGTTGGTCATGGTTTACCCCAAGGCATCCAATAAAACGAAGCTGCTTGATCATTGGATCCAGCAGCACCACGGAGGTGAGGACAAGCAGCGCTTGGTCCTCCTCGTTGGTCGTGGGCAGAACTCAGATTGACCTGGAGGTGAGCGGATCAACCGAGTTCTGTGGTGATTTCCGAGCTTGACATTGGTAGATTCTGAGTGAACCTGGCTGAATGATCTTGGAAGAAGGGTGAATCATGGTTTAACATGCTCGAAAGATTATATATATGCATAACTTTGGCAACCGTTGAATTATGGTCGAATCACGGTAAAAAAACCGTAAAACAATGCTTTAGTATGCTTTAGTCATGGTGAATGATGGTTGGCCGTGGTTGAACTCAAGTTCCCAGAAACGAACAGGGACCCCCCGGAAACGTTGCAGTCCGGCCAGCGAGTTGGCGACCAAAATTGTTGGGGGTTCAACTTGATGGTTGGATGCCGGCAGCCAGGAAAAAGTGATGATCATCACTTGGCAGCCAAGCAATTTGAGGATAACGCCATTCTGAACACCTGTCAAAACAGGAAGTGGCAGAAATAGAATAGCTGGAGGCGTTGAGTCAAGTCGTGGGGTAAAACCGGTGTTTCTTAGTGGGAGGGGGGGATCAGCGATGCGCACACCTCAGCCATTTTCGGGGCAGGGAACTTGCGGTTTTTTGGCCAACGTGGCGAGGCTCCATAGGTTCACAACCGGTTTCCAGGCGCAAAGATGCAGAGAAAGGTCAGTTGTTTGGTTCAATCGTGGCTCGAGAAGATGGAGCACCCCTAAGGGAGTTCATGTTGAGCAGCCTGAGGTTTATATAGTTTTTGGGGATCAGCACAGGTCAGTCAGCAATCCTTTCCCGGACAAACCTTCCCTTGCATGTGCAGATGCCTACCAAGGTTTCTTGAGGGTGGTAAAAACAATCAGGCATCCTGGGCCATGGCTCACTGCCATGCTATTCTTGACTCATGTGAACCACCACTGCATACCGAGTTCCTTTTACGCCAAAGGGAATTCTACATGGTGGCCGGGAACCAGGACCGTTGGTTTGCCTTGCAGCAGAAGCGGATTCGACAGGCACGCCGCCGTGGTGTGGCGGAGCGGCAGCGGACCTCTACTTGGAGCAATCTAGGGGTCTGATCATGGATCAATTATCAATTGGGATAAACTATATATATATATATATATATATATTCAGCAGCTGGGGTAAAATGCGTGGAACTTCCTGGAACCATGTCCAAGTGTTGTTGACAAACGTAGTTATGTCCAAGTGTGATTGTGCAGAGGCAGGCATGTTCTGACGGGGGAGATATTAATCATTTTTATAAACTTTTTGGGGTCCCATATTTTGGGAAACAGCCATATATCCTTGACAACAATGTCTATAAAAGGACTTACTGACTGGGACTGCACCTTTGCGATATCACACGATACTATATGTTTCCCCAGGGCCCAAGCTACACTGCTACACTTTGGATGGTTTCTAAACCTCAGTCACCACCCAATGCATCGGCTTTCAGAGCATGTGATTACTGATACTGAATGATGGTTATTTCTTAAAATAAAAGCTGATCCTGGTGAATAATAAAGATCTACAAAGTTTAATCATGTTTCACAAGGGCTAATCACTGGCAACCAGGCCATTGTTGCTACCGTGGTGAAGCCAAGCTGGCCCCCAGGCTTCCAATCGAAAATGGATGGAGAACAACTTGTCACCTCTTTCTGTGCCTTGGAATAGTTTGAATCGGGAGGTAACGGTCTCCTCTGATTCGAGACGTTTCTGGGGTGCTTCCTGGGTGTTGTGAAAACGAATCACCACGAACGGAGCATATGACTTTCATGGATTCCGAAAATGAAGTGTTGGAATGGCAACTGCTAGTGGTCACTGGTTCTGAGAACTCAATTTGGAGTGGAATCATCTTGAGCCACTTCCTCAGAGTTATGTAACAGCGTTACTTCAAAAAGGATTGCTTCACACAAATTCGAGTTATCTCCAAAAAGTAAAAAGCATTGAACATGGTCATTGGGCAAACCAAGACTTTTGGTGTTCATGATTACCTGACCTATAGTTTTGCTGTAATCACCACCTATGTGTTTCTTTTTTTGTCCGGCGATATAATCTGAAAGACCAGTGATTTACATCTTAATCTCCAGATCTTACACTATCTCAATAGCTTCAAGCCACCAGCTTTGAGATATGCCATTTTTTATCCATAGAAATCAGGACATTCCCAATAAAAAATGGCATATCTCCTATGGGATATCTGGCATAATCTGACATTCCCAATAGAAAATTGAGATATTCCATTTCTTTTGAGATATGATATGCAATTTCTCAATTTTTTGAAATTGAGATCCTACCAATTTTTCCAATCTGGTGAAACCTGGTGAAACCTTGGATCTGGTGAGGGACCCGAGCGGGCCTTCCAAGGCACCACGGGCTGAGGCTGGGGCTTCCAAGGAGTTGGCCAAGAAAGCCGCTGCCGGCAATGCGGTGCCAGGCGCGGAGAGCAACACCGATGGGCCCTGGAGATTCACAACGTTGGTGGGGAGAGGTCTTGGAAGGTTAGATGGGTTGATCACCACCAGGATGATTAATGATGGTTAATGATAGTTTATTAACCACTTGTAGATGGTGAATGATGGTTTATGCTGGTTGACAATACTACTGATGAGATGCGCAACTGAAGCCATGATCAAATTCGAGCTGTTGATCACCATGGTTTGCTGTTGGATCGCTAAGTTGGTTCACAAGAACCATGATTGATACAGCTTCGGAGTTCTTTACATGAATACATATGAATACTGTGATCAACAAACCAGGTAGAAATATCAATGCAGTCAATACAGAATTACTAGTGGCATCATCATTTTGATGTACCAACAGCCGTAAGTGCAATCAGCGGTACTTAAAATAGCACCAAACAAGCGGTTCTTATCCAACCTGGCAAGATTCTCAACCAGCAGTAAGTTATGCTAACCCATAGGAAACCCTTCAGATCATCTATGACCTGGAATCACCAGGTCCATCCATATGCTTGGCAACCGCTGCGGGATGCTGATGATAATTCATGGACATTCACCATTATGTGAACCAACATTGACTATGATAAGAACCATTTAGTGATTTAATAAACGATGCACACCCATGTTATCTCATATTCATCACATATTAATTCCATTATAGTTTTAACATTAATCAAGCATGAACCTATTCCTATTTCATATCCATTAATACAACTATACTAGCTCATATGAACCCATTCTATCATTAAAACCCATAATGATGATCTAAACATGACTAATTGTGACTGTTACAAGAATGATCAGGTTTTTGAGCCCCTATGAACCCACATACAATCATGATGATTAATAATGATCTCAAAAACCCATATTGACCCTTATCAACCCATATTAACCCATAATAACCATCTTCACTGGTAGCACATCAGCAGACTGGTGTCCAACCCATATTGGAGGTTAAAATCATTCAAGAGTCAAGAGTGACCATATATGATGGGAAACCTTATATGATACAAATATATACAAATGATAAACCTCAGATACAAATGGTCCAAGATCTTAGATTACCCAGATTCAGGGACCATTTGTATGATATGACCTTTAACAGACCTCTGAATGACCCAGGGATACGAATGTTTCACGGGAAACCGGATATCAGTCAAACGTATCAAACCGTGTATGCATTCTAAATGACCCATATGGCCATTTCTGAAAATTGGGGAACCCCTCAATCATCGTCTATTAACAATTTCCAGTAGTAAACCAATCATTTTTAGGGTTCCCTATTTTGGGAAACCGCCATGTAGCAGTTGTTCAACCATTGTCGGTGATTGTCACACAATTATCAACGATCATATTCAACCATGGATGGTAAGATATATGTCATGAAATTGTTTGAAATGACCCTCATGGCCATTTCTCAAAATGGGGCCACCCCTAAATCAACCTATGGTTTCTTAATCCGTGCTTATTATTGCCAAACCACCAACCAACAAGTACTTGTTTAACCATTATTGTTGATCATTATCCCCTATTACTAATCTATTGTTAAACCATATTAAACCTATTATCAACCTATCACTCACCATTATTAACCAGTATTAACCTATTACAAACCTATTTCTACCCTATTCTTAAACCTATTCTCAACCTATGATTAATCACATCAACCTCATTAATCAACCATTTTCCCCTAGTATTCACCCATCATTCACCCATCATCAACCCATCATTCACCTATCATTCACCCATCATTAGCCCATCATTCACCTATCATTCCCCTATTCTTAGCCACGATGAACCCCACATCACCCACCACATCTGTCCACCCTTCGCGCCTTCGCCCAGGTGAAGCCGAGCAGCCCCTGGAGCGGCGGTACCTGGTCACCGCCTCCATGCAGCCCATCGAGCGGGGGCCTCTGCGGGGGCCGAGGGGAACGGGGGGCCAGGAGCTCCCGGTGTCAGTGCTTGGTGGGTTTGATATTGCATGGATTGATATTAATATAGAAATCAGTTGATTCTGGAGCATCTATATCAAATCCATCTATATTGATATATGGTTGGTGGCTTTGAGCAAGGATTGATTATGGATTAATTAAACTCACCAAATTAGGTTGATGGTAATCATCTATATCAAACCAGGGTATCATGGTTTGATCAGTTGCTGAATTGATCTGAATTGCAGGGATTGATTATGGATCAATTAAAGCCTATATCAAAGCATAAAAGATTAAGATTGACATAAGTTGATATAGGTTGGGAGGTTTAACGTGAGTAAACTTCTGTATAGTTGATTGATGTTCATTATGGGGATTAAACGTGGTTAACAACTGGTTATAGTATAGATTTATGATTAAGCATAGAGATTATACAAAAGGTAATTTAATGTAAGATATAGGTTTGTGGTTTGATTATTAATTTCATTATATAGACGTGTTAGATAATTCATAACCAACTCAGATTTGGCGATGGGGCAACGAACCACCGACCAAACATCGATTTATATCGATTTGTAATCAGTAAGAATGGACAACTCGCGGACACCAAGCACAGACTTCCTCGCCATGTTCTTTCTGCTTGTTTGTTGCCGGATAACCAGCAACGAAATGGATTGACGATAGTGAATAGTATTTACAGTAAGCATAGGTAATCAATACTGGGGATGAGTCATATCAAGCCATCTTTGGGGTGCGCAAGGCACCCACAGAAGCCTCATGATGTCACATATGGTTGTCACTACTAAGTGTGGACACGCCAAATGGGTGCCAACAAGTCGCGCAACAAAAAATCACTGGCGGAGTTGGGTCATGCCATTGCCTCCCAAAAGGGCAAAAGAGTTGGAGAGATTTGCATCAAAACGCCGAGGACTGTGAAGCTCTATGATCCGGACCCCCTGTTCTCGGAAAGGTGGGCGATGAAATGTCGGATTTTGCAGCTGGAATCTGCAGCTGGAATCTGAAGATGATATGGCGAGCTGGGTCAAGCAGTTAACCACCAAATTTATGGGGGATAAGTTCACCAACAAGTTCATAGTGGGAAAACCATGTTGAATGGTAGGGGAACCAGGGGAACCATGTTGCTTTTTCTTTGTCTTGTGCTTCATCTGCTTGTTGATAACTTATCAGTAGTCATTGGCCAATACCATGGATTCAAAAATGATAATGATGTTGTACAATCATGTGCAATCTATTGCTTGTAATTCAACCAGCTATGATGGCAGATCACCTGCTCAATCTAGCTATCTCCACTGGTTTACTATGGATCAACCATGAAAGAACCAGCTACAGTCTGTGCATCAGCTATCTCTTCGACTTAATCAGTTTTTCCTTCAAATGTCATGCCAAGTGAATTCTGGTTTGAAGCATGTAGAGATCTACAGAACCAACCCAAAGTTCACCAGTGCGTTCACCACGCACTAGTCGCGCTTAGGTAGTTCGATGTTTATCTGGTTGGTGGTTTCAAACATTTGTTATTTTCCCAAACGCGTTACCAACTGGTTGTTTGGTTGACGAAATAGTGTTTCATAGGGGTGGAAACCGCAACTGTTTGTCCACCATTTGGGGGTCTCCCACTGGAGCCACATGGGAGGCATGTGGGATCGCTGCGCATGTGGGTCTGGGGCCTCAGAAGTTTTCCGCGGAGGCGGAATCGAAGTGCTTAACAATGGTCGAAAATGGTAGCGAAGAATGGTTCACCAGACTCATGAGTGACCAGTAGTGGTTGATGGGTTGATGACGATTAATCGCTCATTGCCTCATGGTTCCTCATTAATTCGTGATGATTGTTGCCTTTTAGTCACTAATACCATGGTTCATGATGAATCGAAATCAACGAGTCCAACGGGCTGAAATTCCATCAGCCATCAGCAGAGTGATCAACCGCCAACAACCATTACAACTGCAGCCTGGGGGCTCCGGCACCATTGAGTATCCGCGAAACCCCGCCCTTTCCTGATTGGGTACCGAATATTGATTGGGGCAAGTTGCTGAGTCTTCACTGCCCCTTGCGCGCCAAGATTGACATGGTTGACGAAAAAACACATTTGCCGGAGGCAGCCTCTGGGGAAGTTTGGATTGGGCAGGTGGATTATTTGCTGAGTTTCTTGAAATTGGTGCAAACACCGCCATGGTATCAAGACACATTTTTCCGCATAGAGGGGTGGTGCGTTTTGAGAGCTTTGACGCTGCCTTTCGTTGGTTACGAACAGAAGAGATTCGACAATAAGGCTATTGGTCAAAACCAAGTTCCCCTGGTTCCGCATCATTATATAACCATGGATTTCCCTGTCATTTCTGGTTGGTATCCCTCATTCTCGATGGTTAATATTGACTCATAGCCATCATTGGGCAATACGAACTTCGGGTGCCCCTGGCAGGTGGAATTCAAAAACTCGGACAAGGCGAGATGCCTGTGGCAGCCGCATGGATGACAATGGATGACCTGGGACCTGTTTCGCCGTAGAGTTCTATAGCAGGGCATTGGGGTTTCATGATGTCAGTTTGGTTATGCGTCAATCGAAACTGTTCAATGAGCTTTGCTGGGGCAGGGGGAGAACAGGGGTCCTGAAGTCCTGAAGGTCGAGGGTGCCGGTGAGCAGGGCCCCAATATAGCGAGAATATTGACCATGGATCTATTGACTGCTTGGAGGTTAGTTTACAAGCAACAAAAGTAGTAGTAGTAGTAGTAGTAGTAGTAGTAGTAGTAGTAGTAGTAGTAGTAGTAGTAGTAGTAGTAGTAGTAGTAGTAGTAGTAGTAGTACTAGTACTAGTACTAATACTAGTAGTAGTACTTGTAGTAGTAGTACTTGTAGTAGTAGTAGTAGTAGTAGTAGTAGTAGCAGCAGCAGGAGTAGTAGTAGTAGTACTAGTACTAGTACTAGTACTAGTACTAGTACTAGTACTAGTACTAGTACTAGTACTAGTACTAGTACTAGTACTAGTACTAGTACTAATAGTAGTAGTAGTAGTTGTTGTTGTTGTTGTTGTTGTTGTTGTTGTTGTTGTTATAGTTGTAGTTGTAGTTGTAGTAGTAGTAGAAGTAGTAGTCAGCCATGATATGGGTGCGCCCAGGAGGAATGGCTGGATATACGAAGCAATGTGCTGCTTAGTAGTTTGAATACTTTCAGATATCTTTTTATTCATATTGAATCACCATGCTCAAAGATGATAACTTCATAAACATATGGTGAATATCTCTTTTGCTCACATCATGAATATGTTCCATCTCTGGCATGATTGCGAAAAAGATCACGTTTTTTTTCTTTAATGGCTTGGCCGTTAGCTTCGCGGTTGGGGAAACCATTTTGGATGATGTTTTTCAATACAAATATATAAAGGTTCAGGCCACAACAAACTGTTAGAAACTCACCCGTTCGGTATCCATCAAGTCCATTGTCACTTGTCATATCTTAGCCGGTTGGTGGTTTTAAACAATTTTTGTCTTCTCCAATATTAACCAAGAGTTGTTTGGTTGACAAATACGTTTCATTGGAGTGGAACCACCAACAAGTTATCATCGTTTATCATTGGACGGTATTTCCAGCTCGCCAAGTGGAAGCAAGTGAACCTTCTGGTCAACTGGAAACTCTCCAGCTTGGTACCAGTGGGACCAGCTGATTTACCAACCGATGAAGTAGGCATGACCTGGGATTCTCGTTTTTCGCATGATAAATCTCATATGACTCTCCATGATTCGCACGATTTCACCATGATAAAGCTCTACGTAGATTTATCAGCGTGGCTTATTCAGTATCAGAACGGTTATCTCAACGAGCAGGGCACTGCTCCATTAGTTTCTTGATGTTGATCAATCAAACGTACATAGACTCTCAACAGCACAGGGTTGCATCCATTGCATGGGGTTCTGCAGAGGTGGAGTTTGAAGTTCGCAACTGGGCAACAATGTTTATGCTGTTTGCTGGAGTCCGGGAGTCGTGTGATCACGAGCTGCTCTGAGTGTGGTCAACCACCAGGTAGCAACAGGATCAAACCGGATCCTGATTTGGTGGTTTCTCAATATTATAGGGGACACGAAAAATGAATGGTTTATGTCTAGGAAGGCGTGAGGTTTTGATGATTTGTGGGTACCCCCATTCCAAGCAACACCGATTTGAGGGATCTTCTCCCAGATCCTGCAATACGAATTCACAGCTTGATCCCCCCAAACACGCACTGAAATCCATCGGGCAGGTTACGTGCGATGAGGCAGACAGCCAGTCATTCTGGCAATTAGTAGCTATTTGTTGAACACATCAGGGTATTCTTTGGCAAATCAATGAGAATAGCACAATGATGTTGTATTTGTCAACCAATCACTTGTCATTAGGGATACAAAACAGATATTGTATGCCAAACAATCGACAATCAACATCAATCAAACATCATTCGCATGGTTGTATTTGTTTTTTTTCAAACTTGGCACCTAGAGGGCACCAGTGGATATCCTGAGGATTGTGCTCACCTTTACTCACACATTCGATTGGTCAATTTGGCTAAGTCAAATTGCGCAGATGATTTCTGCAGATTTCATGGTCAACCTCCTCTTTATGCTTCATTCCGGATCCATGCCAACTTGGAGAAACTAAATACACTTGCAAAATTGTACGCCTGGCATGCTTCATGGATTTCCATTGAGCTATCGAATCATGGACATTCATTGTGTGAGGAGACTTCTCTTGGGATGCCCATGAATGATTTTGTTTGGTCCCTCTGCAACTTGATGCACGTTGCTTGTTGGAATGTTATCTTCCAACCGATGTGGGCTAATGATACCACAAATCATTCCCAACCATTGTCAGCCATCATCAACCATCGAACATGGTCAATACTTTTCATCAATGAACCGTTTAAATTTTCCCTAGTTCCCCATGATTCGTTGTTTCCTATCCATTCAATTTTAAGCTCTGAGTTTCTAGGCATGGCGTGGGCTGGGCGCTGCTCCTGGTGCCAAGGCATTAAGGTCAAAGATGTTGAAGGCATTAGTGTCTTCAAGGACCGATGACAACAGATGGCGAGCTGGATATCAAGCCAACAAGTGGGGTTGCTTACGAGATCCAGGGTACCAGGATACCCACAAGCAGATAGTGACATGATCCTACACTTGTACTGTTTTGGTGTCCAATGATTGGCTACTACATGATCACCATGATTTGCCAGTCTCTAACGTCCAACCAGCGGTGAAATGTTTGACGATCTTTGCACCGGCAGCTCCTTCTCGGGGGGCCTTGGAACAGGACTGGGGCGAAAGATGCTCGGCTTGTAGGTGGCAGCTGGCTCGGCGGGGCTACTCCCGGGTGTTCCCCAAGTTGATCGTTGCTTCCCTATGGCATCTGGTAGCTACATGTAGCTACCATCAGTGAGGGGAGCAGCTGAGCCGTTGGACCTGACATGGGTGCTTAGCTGGATGTGCCCTGGCGATCTAACCGTCCAACATGGATATGGGGAAATCATGTGCATATACCTATATATAATATATATATATATATTTATAATAAGCACATATGTAGGGTATGCATCTTCAAGCTGGGAACAGAGTACTTATATCTTTGTTGATTGTTGGAGGAGCTCGGACAACCCCATAGAATAAGAGGCGACAAGTAAAATCTACTACCGGACTAGACACTTTAATACTTCTACCAAACCTATGTTGATCTCTTAAGAACAGTGGATAGATGCCGGAGCGGCAATGCCAGAATCTTGAAATCATCAACAGCTCAAGGATCCACTTGAAGCCTTTGTTGAGCCAATCGGCTTGAGCTGGAGATGTTCGCATGACAATTCCCAGGGATCCGAAGTGTTTGTTGCACTGGAGTGGCGGTATCCCAAGCCAAGACTTTGAGTGAGGAAATGCCAATAGGAAAGCACCGATTTTTTGTGGCTACGCCACGTACGAGCGCCCAAGAACTGACGCACCATTTTTCAACTTGTTCAGCCCGGCCCGTAGGATACTTCTCCAAAAGGTGCTCACCTGAGATGGTTAAGAATCCTGGTTTTTTTGATTATCCAGCAGGTCAGCAGGGTTATCGAGATCCATTGACCATCCAACAATTTCTGTTTGATTATCCGTTTTCGACAATCAACAACCAGTGCGCAGGATCATTGGTGGTTAAGCACCATGATTCACCATCAACTGCCATAAACGACCATCAAACGACACCATCAACTACGATGAACCAGAATCAACCTCCATCAACCATCATTTACCATCACTCCCAACGACCAACCATCATACACCATCACTCCCTCACATGAACCGTTAGGTCACGTTGCTTCTTCCTAAGGAAACGACGTCTACATCAAGGCGCATCTGCAGATTCAAACTGCAGGTGCTGAAGCAGCCGGTGGGTTTGTGATGATGAGTTGAATGTTTCATCTTAGTGGTTCATGTAATCTGATGGTTAATCTATATTTGTGTTTCTCAAAATACGGATACCCCCCCCAAGTCATCGTTTATGAACCATCTATACTAAGACAGCATCCATTTTGGGGATCCTTCAATTTGAGAAACCACATATAGTGATTAATCTACAATATTTTGTGACTATAGTGGTTAATTAACCCACAGTGGTTTTGATAGTGAATATCGTGGGTGATCTACTAAGTATGACCAATGATCAAGAATTTGATATCATATAGGGGTTAATCGGATGTTTAATAGTAATAATTAGTTGATTGTCTATGGCGATCCAATGTAGCGCTTAATCTGATGTTTTATCTGAAATGATTAGTTCAGGCTAGTGGTTAGTCTAATGGTTGGATATGGTTGGATAGATTGTATGTTTGACAAGTTGAATTAGGTTATCAATGATGGTCAAAACACCTATCATTAGGTAAAAAATACCTTCATGGCTACTTTCCTTTCCTGTGTTTGATTACCAGAGGGTAGTAGTGGTATCATCGACATATACAATACTCAAATGGTTGGTACAATGGTAAATAAGGCAATAATGGTCAACAAGTGCCAATGTTTATCAATGATGAATTTGCATTGGTTCATAACAAAAAGTCAGAAACAAATCCGCGGTAGTAGTGCGAAATCCAGAAATTGATCACATCTTCACATGTGATGGAAAATGACAAGCTGTTTATGGTAAATCCTGGTGGTGGTTGGCCAATGTGGATCTACCATCAGCCATGAAGAGTATCCCAACCATCCCAACAGAAGAATTCCTTGAGGATACGGGGGGGGGGAAAAAACAATTTAGCAACCACCATAGCCAATACTGTAGCAGGAGCTATCAGGAACGTAAGCAGCAACGGTGGCTGGTGATCGATGATGATGATGATGATGATGATGATGATGATGATGGTGAACGAAGGGCAAGGGACCATAGGCGTATTTGCATTGATGATAAAAGGGATGGAGTCAGGGGGAGCTGCGGGCGAATTCTCCATAGCCGTATCCTTCAAAGCCGTTCGGGGCAGCAAGCTAAGGAGCTAGATGTGGAGGGTTGGTTGCCCACATGACGACTCCAAAGCTATGGATTTTCATATGTTGCACGAGACGATTCATGCGGCCCCATGGTGGTTCATTCTGGGCGTCAAAAGTATTTTTCAGCAGTTGTCGGACACCTCCTGCAGTTCATGTCAATTTGGAGAAACAAAGGAAGAACTTGAGGTTGTTTCGCTTTTTAGGATAGTTTTTTGAAAAATATGATTTGTATTCTTTCTTATACTGTGCATACATATATATATATATAAATATATATACGTGTGTGTATTGCGATGTTTCACTCCCAGCGGGCCCACCACTGGATCTATGTCCCTCCGGTCAGGAGCCAGCTCGGCTCCTTGGCCGCTCGGCTCCGCCAGGTCAAGCGATTGAGACCAAGACCTTCCATACCGACACGCACCGCTATGTCTCCTGGCCAGCCGCAGTGGAGTTATGGCTATGGGTCAACATTAACCAACAAATAATAGCTGGTTAATGGTTAACAATAGGGGATGATAACTAACAAGTATAGGGGATATGTACCAACTATATGGTGAGCTGGGCCAATATTTAGCATCAATAATGGCCTACAATAACCAACCAAATCAAAGGGAAAACAATGGTTCATGGTAGGTGAACCAGGGGGACTAAGGGTGAACTGACCCACAGCCTTATGGGGTACCCGTTGCGACTGGACGAAGCAAGGAGAAGCTTGGAAAGCTGGGTGGGTTGGTTGATCAAGTTGGTGGTTTCCTAAGCCATGGGGAAGCCCAAAGTTATGGTTGGCTTATTGCTTATGAATGATAAATGCTTAATAATGGATGATCTGGGGGTACCCCTATGAATTGAGAAACACCCAATTTGAGCCATACTTCTGTTTCGTCATGAATCCTCATCGGGCCTCTGCTCTCACATTCACCCATTACAGGAACCCCTGTACATGGTGATTCATCTGCGCGGTAATTTCGCATCCACCGTCCCTAAACAACAAAATGCCGTCATTTTTTTGCATTGATCACGAACGCCCCTGAGCGTCTCTGTATCTGGGTCTGGTCCGTCTGCATGACGTCAACGGCTGTGCCTTGCAAGCAGATCATGTTGATCTTTGCAGCGGCCTTGTGTTCCCAATGTTTGTATTTGCACCGATGAAATTGTCCACGGCAGTTATGATGCATTCACAGACACTGTCAATGTTCTCTCCGCATGTTTAAAATCGTACAACTTCACCCCAGCTAGGACAACAATCCTCCTGACGTACATCGATGCAAGAGATGTAGCACCCCTGCCCCCAGTGAAAAGCAGAGCAACCAGCCCACCCGGTTCCACAGAAATTGGCCTTGACGATGAACAAGCGTAAAACTGATGGCTGGTGTTTTCTCCAGCGGGATATAAACATGAATTTACTCCTGGGAAAATGAAAATCGATGACGTGTGAGAACAAAACTAAAGAAACCAGTGGCTGCTGCTGCTGCTGCTGCTGCTGCTGCTACTGTAGTTTTTACTGCTGCTGGTTGTCGTTTGTGCTCTGAACTTCTCTGCTTCTGGCACCAGTGGTTTTGCTATCGTATGCTTCACCCAAGATACGACTATTTCATACTATTTCTTTATCATGCCTTTGGATTCGAGTACCGACATGGACCGACATTTCACAACTTTCTGTTGCAACAGCTCGCCACCCATCATGCTGGCATGCGAGTTTCAGGCTCGGGAAAGGGCCAGCTTCAACTATCAGTGGGTCCAAGACCTCAGATGAAACCGGGCGTGGGATGGCATGGTCTTGCTGGTTGTGTTTGGTGGTTGGTTGTCGCGATTGTGGCGCTGTTGTCGTTGATGGTGGTGGTTTAAGCAGTGTTGCCATTTGTCTAATTTGGGTGCTTTCGTTGTCCTGGCATGATGTGATGTTTGAACTGCAGAATAGGTCTCTGTATCTCTCCATGCGAATCGATCATTTGTCGAGATGATGTTTTATCATTATTTCTCACCTAAATTATATTCGTGGTAGATTGTAATGATAATATATAATAGTACCAATAATCCATAGATATCCATAATGTTTTATCATGTTTTATCCAATGATTGCTTTAAACAAAGCTTTATCTAAGAGGAATTCTGCACTCGTTCATGTCATCCAAACGCTGTCCACGGGTTGCTGCCCCGACACTTTGCTGAATTGAAATCCATAGGTTCTACGGCCGAATGCATTTCTGGCTGGTGGTTTTAGACATTTTCTCTTTTTCCTAATATTCATTGTCAAATGGTTGGTCGACTAATGTTTTTCAAAAGGGTTGAAACCACCAACCAGCCTGTTTGTAACTGGCCTGTGACTACAGTTCATTGGAAAAAGCTAACCAAAAGCTCATTGCATCTGTAGCTAGTCCGAGTTGGTTCCTTGTCCAAGCCCCACCAGATTTGTAGTATACCATAGTCTTCATCAGCATACAGTGTATTTCTGTAACAAAAATCGGACAAAAACGATCATATCTTGGAAAAGGATCCCCTTGGATTGGATTGAGGCCCTTACAAAATGCAAATTTACAACAAATGGCAGGGCAAATTGTCAAAAACCCAGGTCCCTTTTGAATGAAGGCCCCAACGTCATCCAGCCAATTCCTAAGAGGATGGAAAGGGGGGGTTGACTCCGCAACTCCTGGATATGTCATGAATGATAGATCCATATGTCACCCTATTTTATCAGTTGTGTGTTCATTGTTGTTGGTCATTCACCACCATAACCACTATCAATCAAGATTGATTACAATCATAAGTCATTCTTGAGCCGTAGCTGACCATTGTTGTTGGTCATTCACCACTCTCATTCAGTCTTGAGCCATAACTGATCCTCACGGCAGGTCTTCAAAGTGTCTGCGCCCACACAGTTCTGTTCCGTGGAGTTTTTCATCGTGGACGAGGCGGTGCTCAGCTACACCAATGGAGGGGTTGTGAGTAACTCATCGACCATAAATTCCTATTAATTCTTCATAACATCGGTAGCCTCGGGATAGCCAACAAACAAATTCAAAGATATGACTGATATGGGTCAGAGGGTGAGCACAACTACGAAGATGAGGCAGTACATCTAGGTGCCTGGTAGACCCATTTACCTTTGGGGGCAAGGCGTTGTATAGTGGCCGTGTCAATAATGGTGCATTCAGAAAGTTCCAAGGGTGTATGATAGTTTCTGTAACAGTGAAGCATATGGGTTGCCAATCAACAATAACTATTTTTAGCAGGATTAGCCGATTAGCCTATGTCACAGTTTCGCAGTTTTGTTTAGGTAGGTTGAAGAATCATCCTTTGGTTTTCCAGCCCTCCCCCATACTACCTGTCACACGATTTGGGTACAGGCAAACATCCAGAAAGGTGGCTTATTTTCCATGATTTGTGGTGGTTTCCTTCTTGTTTTCCTGTAAGCCACATGGTTGAACCTGGCTGATAATAGGTCTTCATCTTGTCACCCATGTTATGTCCCCGAAACCTCAATCCTGCCGAGCTCACAACCTCTGCCGCTTCTGCCCTGGTGCCACTGCCGCCGCCATCGCTGGTAGCGAGCGCGTCCTGCGAGGATAGCTTTACGAACAACCAGCAGATCTACCAACCCAAGGCGCGCTCTAGAGGGCTGGACAGCTACCAGGGATCAACACTTCTCGTTGTTGATTTGTTTGAAGCCAACCATGGCATTGGTAAGCCAGTCTGGTAGCATTGCTGCCCTACTCTCGCCGCGGGGGTTTATCACTCAACGTGTCTAGGGCCATACTATTTTGGTTGTCGTCATTGGGGTATGAATTCCTAATGCATGGCCGCACCCAAAACTGCCTTGGTCATAGCTTTGAAAAGTATAGGAATCGCAGATATGGGGACATGAACTCTGGTCTTGCAAACCCGAGGTTTCCCCATCACAACGGCTTTGACAAGTGCTCCCCATGACTATGTCTCCCACATGTTACTGGTGCAAATCCGTTGCGCATGTTGCCAGGGTGCCAGCAATGATTCACGATCCAACACAGTACCCCGATGATTGGAAGACCTGTGCATAAGCGTCTGAGTGCACGACTTGGCATGTTGATTGATATACCTTCATCACTATATTTGCGTGCTTTGCGGAATGTCTATTTGAGCATCAGTATCTTGAATGGACTGGATATACACGTAAATCTGCATACATGCTGACATAGATATCCATTTATGTTGCCATACATATACATAAATGTGTTGTCAGTATATACTACTACCTCTAAATACACACTATTTTCCTTCAATTTTCCCAATCATTTTATTTGATCCTCCCAACCCTTTATCAAAGGTGGTGCCGCTGGAGAGTTACATCGTAAAGGCGTTGGGGTCTCTAGTTGCCTTGGCCAATGCCTAGGCAGGTGCCGATGGCAGGGCTTGATGGTTCATGAGTTCATGGTCGTTTATGATCAGTGAGGGTTGGTGAGCTCACTGTTTGCCATCAACTGGGACTGGTTCAGAAATGGCTATGGCTATGGGTCAATATGAACCAACTGCCAAATCTGGACAAGCAAAACCTTTTTCTTTCCCCAGATTTCCACACTTGGGAAAGGTCATTGGGGGTACTACTGTTCCACAACCAAACCAAACATCCTGGGGAGTGCAAGAGATCCTTGAGTTGTGACTCTTGTTGGGCTGGAACCGGGTTGGGAGTGTCACTGAAACTAAACATCAAACTGTTTTTGCACATTTTTATTGTTAGAACCCATCCCTGAAATATGCTCGTCAATTAGAAGCCATCATCCCCAGGTATGGTTGAAACAGAACTTGATGTGCACGTTGCCTTGCCACTGCCGGACCCCGTATTCTGATCAGTGATTCACCACACTCCAACGTGATGGCGTCTTTCTGCGTTGATGTTTAGGATGTGACTTCAACAAATGAGCAGTATCCCAAAACCGAAGGTGCAGTTCAATGATGCGACACACAGCGATGCCCCACTGTCAATGAACCATAATCAAATGGCTGATTAAGCAGCTCATAACAGGGGGGCATCGCTTTGTATGTGCATGGAGCAAAGCCAAGTGGGCTTTTCCAGCAATGATGGGGACTCTCGTTGCTCCCAAAATGGGTATCTTTGATAGGGATAAAGACACTGCATTCGGTGATGGCGAATCATGCGCGCACCCGAGCGTCCAAAAAGTACACCGAACTGGTTCGGGGATCCCAGCGAAGTACAGTTCACGTTTTCAACCATTCTCATCATCAACCATCGTTCTTGAATATTTATCAGCAATTATTAAATCAACTTTTTTTCATGTTTGGGATGTTTCCCGGACCCAAGACACTTGTATGGTTTACATCTCTGCACTGAGGTACCAGAGATATACCCGTGGCCAAGCCGTGAGAAAGGACGTTGATCACAAGGCCACTGGTGAGGATGTCACCATGTGGGCATGAAAAGCCACGCCATGAGTCACCAAGAAATCGTCCCAAAGGTGGATGTTCTTGATCGGGGAAACTCGATAGTTTTCCTGGGGTATGCCGAATTTCAAGATCACCGAAGAGGTGAACATCAACACGGAGCTGGATGATGGTGGGAATGCATGATTTGTGACAACTCTGATGACAACTCGCATGACAACTCGTATGGCCATATGGGCTTGTACCCCAAACAATGATCAACAGTATCATCTAACTTCCCCATTTTTCCCGAGTGGGCTGCATGACGTTTGACTGGTTGGGAATACTGTGGACATCTCTGTCGAGCCAGCTATGTCCAACAGCGTGGTGTGGCTGCTTTTCCGACTGCCGTGCTGCAGGTGTTGTTCGAGACGCCTGCCAGGACCAGGCATGGCGAGGAGGACGACGTGAGGGAATCCAAGAGGGGATGGGGGAATCTGGTGATTGGTCAACGTGGTATCCCCAGTGGGGTCTCCACCCAGCCATCCCAAAAGAAATGATCTTGATGAACCCAGCAGATTGGGGTGGAATTGTGACATTTTTGTGGACACATCCAAACAACGAGACAATACAAGATGCAGTTTAAATGTATATATCACGGCCTGCTGCCAGAGTTTTGGTTCTTCCGTTATACGATCATACGCTGAACTACAAACACACTTTTCTTGGTATACCGGTCATGTCCGTAAATTGGAACAGTAACAATAAAAACACTTGCAACGCAACAGTTCTTTGCTGGTTGTTTTTGAGGTGATGGAACTCTTCAGCGGATTGAGATGGACCCTGTCCGCTTACAACATGCAAATACACATACATTATGTACACTGGTTGGTCGTTTTGAACATTTTTATTTTCCCTAGAGCAAGTATGAGCAAATTGTTGGTTGAACAGCGTATTTTTCATAAGGCTTGAAACCACCAATCAGTACACCAATGTTGGGTATCATGAGGTACTGTGCATAATGCATTGTGCATGCATGGATATACCATTCTTGTACAGCTCGTACGTCATTGAGTAGAATAGGCGATTTCGATCAATTGGGTGTTTGCCATCTCTGACAGTCCGACAATCGGCCTCATGGAATGGGGAGTGTCCGTCCAAGACTCCTACTCCTTGATGGCTAAAACCTGACCGGCCAACGTGACATGGGCATGGCAGACCGGTTTCCATAAATTGTCATGAATGGCCATGAAATGCAGAAGTTATGTAGCATAGTCCTGCCATATACAAACCATCCATGTGTCGCGCCGTTTTTTTTGCTGGCGTCTCCTATCTTTTCAAATGTCTTGTAGGTAGATATGAGCGTAAAAGTTGGTGAATGGGGCTGTGTCCATTGGTTGGGTATTGAACGAGAAGTTAGTTCGGTTGGTTGGAAATCTATGAAGTTTGGGAAACAGCATTCATCACACATCGAGGATTTGTGAGGCAATCGAAATACTGTGATGGATCATAACCATTCATAGCCAATTATCCCAAAATGAAATGGATGATCAAGAAACTCCTGGTACCTGGAGGGCAATCGTACGCGGAGTTCGGCGCGCTGAATGCTGTACCGCAGGGTCCACAGCTGGCTCGGACGACCGGCTGAGCCACGGGCGGGGTCAGTGGTTGACTCACTTGAAAAAGAGCTTTGGAAATAGAAACTATCCCATTGACTGTCAAAAACAACCCATTCAGGTGCTGAAAGAGGTTTTCGGAAACCAGTTGACTCATGACCTGAAACCACTTATATAAATCTATTGAATTTGATTACCAAACACTATCCACTAGTTGCAATCCACTTGTTGAGCGTCATTTGGGGACAAGCGAAGGCCTTTCGCTCTTCCATGGCTGACCCGGTCATCCCGTTCGCCGCACCAGAGTCATTGACCTCCTTGGAGCAAGTTCAATGTTTTTTTTGCCCTCAAGGGCGGTGCCTCATCTTTACTTGCAGCTTGAAAACCGCGCTCGTAGTCGGTTTTTGTTTGGATTTTCTCGCATCGCAATGCTTTGTAACACGCATGGTGACGCGGCTGAATTGTGTCATTGTGTTGTTGTATTCCGACAATCTTGTGTTGGCTGGATGTGGAAGTGAAGATGCAAGACTGTTTCTATTCAGAAAACAATAGAGTGACTGTCAGTCCCGCAGGTTTTTGTGCACCAAATCCAAGGACAAGGGATGCGCAGAGGTACATGGTTTGTCGGAATCCAGATTGCCCGCGGAATGTCGGGAACTTGCGAAACCGAACCCCGGTGTGCAACAGCTGTTTGCTGCGGTTTAAGTGTGGTCACTGTCATGGTCCTTTCGATTTGGAAACTGTGACGCAGTTGCTGCCGAGTGTGCAGCATGTGACGGAGACGGCCGTGGAGACTTTCACAGAACCTGGCGTTGCTGAAGTGGAGAGCGGAGTGGAAAGCAGAGTGGAGAGCAGCGTGGAGAGCAGAGTGGTTGCATTGAATATTGACCAGGCGGCGTCTCGTACGGTGGCAGAATACAGAGAAACCATCTCGGTGCCGCAGGCAGGTTACGCCCAAGCCTTTTTCTGTGAAACGTTTCGGGGTTTTGACCCTCACAACCTCCAACATTCTCCAGAGTTGTTTGATGATGTTTGATGTTTTGAAATAGTTTTTATATACTATTTACTTAGTCAATGTAGAACTATCATGTATCTGGTTTTGATGTTCTGAACTCGGTATAGCTCAGTGCATTTTTCCAGGATACGCTCACATGTTTGTATACGGTTTTTGAAGGTAATTATTGCGCATTTGCATGCGTATGTATAAATGTTGCATATAATTGCATACATATATGATAGAAAAACGCGCGTGCAAAATCATGCAAACATATATGTGTATACGGTATACGTCTATTTGCTACAAATCCGAATGTGTAAAAATTGCTTTCATTCTCAACCCATGCACACAATAGTATATGACTCCTTGGGAATGTGATGTGCTGTGATTTGAGACTGCAGTAATTAGCGCAGATTTCCTTGTCACTGTGGTGAATCAGGCTGTCGCTGGCTTGGTGATAGGGAAAAAGGGCAGGAGTATCAAGGAGATGAGGGCTCTAGAAGGGGTGGCGCACGTGGATGTTGGACCAGGACTTTGGGGGGGTGCTGTTGAAATCGATTCATCAGCAGATTAGCAAGACAGACGCGCAAAGGCAGGGGTCACATTTTGCAGATGAAGGGTAAAGCAGTCTGAAGCAAAGAACTTTGTTGTGGTGAACCTCATCTCTCTCTTGGTAGGCACGAATCCAAAAGCGTGGATTAAGGGAGGCGGTCAGCTTTCGATTACCACTAAGGCTGCAGTGAAAATTTCTTTGTCCCGGCCAATCGTGCCAGAGTCACTGCCCATAAACCATGCTGCAAGTGTCGCAACAAATCATCCAAAGCAGGACAAGAAATTCCAGGTGAGGGCCTGGTCCTCACCCTCAAAGTGGAGGGCAGCCTGGAGGGAGTTGGTGAAGTAAAGAGGCGCGTGGACTTGCTGAAGAGACGTCAAGATTCTCACCTGAGAGTTCAGGCCAAATCCATCCAAACCGAGAACACCAGAAAGACCATGTCATGCATGCCTAGGTTAGCAGGGTTATATAGTATGTCAGGTCAAGTTCTGCTGTTTCTGGTGCCGACCGTGTAGCCATCAAGGTACCGATGGTCAAGTGGAACTTGGGCACTATGACTGAGTCAGGCTCCAAAACCCGGTATAAACCTTTTTCATCCTTTTTGTAGTAACGTTCTCCAGATCACCCTTTGTATGTGGTTGCCGTTTGACTTCAGGAACCGCTTTTCTATGATTCAAGCTTGCCTTATTCCTCTCTCGAGATCCTTGCCGGGGATGATCAACCACTGAGCTTTGAAGCTATAGAGTTAGAGACTTGCCAAGCCCAATTTGATGCATACAAACCAGAGCGAACATATCGACAATTGACCGCAGATGTGGATTTGTCCTTGCCCAGATCCATTGCCGATTTGCCGAAGATGGAAAAGCTCTTGCAATCAGTTCCAGACAGTCAGCCGAAAACAGAAGTGAAGCTTCAGGTCAGACTTGGAATGCTTCTTTTCCATAGCATCCCTGAGCAGCCTCTCATGGAGCCGATCACGGTTGAGTCATTCAAGACTTTGAAAAGGGGATCGTCTTACAACACGCAGTTTTCCACACAGCTGAAGGAGGAAGTTTTGCAGGCAGCAGAGAGTCTTATGAGGCAACACGGGTTTTCGCGTGAGGACATCCGAAAGGAAACAGACACTTCTGTGATTCAAGCGTTGGGGGATGGAGGCGCCACAGAAAAGTACAGAATCACAAGGTCCGCTTCTGGCTACGAGCGAGTTTCTCAAACACAGGGCTTTTCTTCCTTCACCGGCTACAGCGCCAAGCCTGCTCGCATCGGAAAGCATGCTCAAGTCGATTTTTGCTATGTTGGATCACGAAACTTGGATTTGTCGAGCATGACCCATTTAATACACAGGCCATTATTTTGATACCATTTTGTCTCGATTGCTGATTTTGCTGCCGGCCGTTGTTGTTGGTTGCGCCTGCTTTTGGTCTTGTTGTTGCTTCTACCGCTTTGCTCTAGGGTAACATGTTCCGCTCCTCGTTGTTACTTTGTTGCCGGCTTCATTGTTGCCGTATAGTTACTATTGCAACTAATATAATGTATATTATGAACACATGTATATATATATATATATTCATAATATGCTAATATTTGAATTAAGTTTGCATTATATAATTGCTATACACTTTGCTGTTGGTTGTTTCCATCTGACCTCATGGAACCGATTTATTTTCCTCGCTTGGTTCTGCTCCTCGATGCGGCCCTTGTGTGGCCTGGGTGCTTGCGGTGGCTGTCGTCGTTGTCGTTGTTGAGGCTTTTTTTCGGGGGGGATTGTCATCGTCGTTGAGGTTGTTGTTGATTGTTATCGTCGTTATCGCTTCTTGTTGATGTCGGCAGGTCTTGTTGCAGGTGTTTCTGGGGTATGTTTTTGTTGTTCTTGTCGTTGTTGTTAACTAAGTGTTGCTGCAGTTGTTGCTGTAGTTGTTAGAGGCTATATAGAGGCTACTTTCTTGACGTGCTTTCACTTCTCTACAATTGGACGTTTGCTGACATGTCTACGCACACAAAAATATGTAAACACGTGTGTCCCGAAATGTATCGCCAACGCCAGTTCCAAAACCTCCCCTCACAAGGTCAGCTGGCTTAGAGGCCCACAAAATGTGATTCCCCTAAACAGCAAGCTCACCTCCCCGGGCCTTCCGTGCCTTTTTTCGTCTCCTCTTGTCCTGTTTCGTTTTGTCTCTTCACTTCTCTTCTATTCTGGTTTTCCCGTCCTTCTTTTTGTTGCTTTGCTTCGCTTCTCTTTTCTCGTCTAGGCAGTAGTTTGCGGTAGGCTATGCAAGGTAGACCGGGGTGACAGACATTTGTGGGACACAACAAATTTATATGATTGGTACTTAGTTTAGAAGCCATGACTAGAGGAGGTATCAGTGGTAGGTAGTAATGGGTAGTGATGGGTAATAGGCATTCGAAGAAATAGATTGTTAAAACATTGGCATAGCAGGTTCCCAAGTTCGGGATTTTCAAACATGGAGTTGATCAATGGCGCGGGTCCTGGTTGGTTGGGTGTCAAGGTGCCGTTTCGTGAGTTTCCGAGAGGCATGCCGGCATGCTTTGAATTGCACCTGTAATCATGGGCCGGCCATTTCAGCGTGATATTTCAAACCGAATCTTGTGTGCTATATTAGGGCTTGATGACCACAAGTGACCAAGCATTTGTGAGCTGTGCGCCAGGAATAAGCAGGCGACCACTTGCAGCACAATCTGTAGAAGGATATATATATATATATATCACATTGTGATTCCTCATGGGTTGGCATGAGTGGGTTAACATCAACATGAACAAGTCCACCCGATTTGCAACTCACTCGTTGCACCTGTTCCATTGGCGCTTGCAACTCCCGCAGCAATGGCGCAGCCTAGCGAAGTGAGAATTCCACACACCGGGAATTAAAGATACAGAGATGTAGTGAGATGTAGTGAATATTAGAATTGAAGCAGAATCTGTTCAGTCCTGAGTAATTAGCAAGAGCAAGAACTTGGCAACCCACTGGTGTTTACTTGTGAGGCAGTGCACCCTACACAATGAATTTCAGGATCAAGCCGAATTTTGGGGGAGGTTGCCATGTTTATCGAGGGTTCATCACCTTTGACTTGTCATTATTGGAAAATTAGTTGTGCTTTTATGGTTTTCAAAATTTTACGGGGTAAGTGCACATGCGCGAATACAGAATAGACAAGCAAATCATCATCAGACAGCTGAGCACAAGGAAGAAGCACAGCAATATGGCCGTTTGAATGTTGCAACCGGGGACACGAGCTCGGGGCTAAGGAAGAGAGCCATGATACTGATGGTGACTGATGATGACTGATGATTGATGACTGACGACTGACGACTGATGATGATGATGATGATGATGATGATGATGATGATGATGTTGATGTGATGATGACGATGACGATGACAGTGATGACGATGACGATGACGATGACGAGGCTAATGGCCATGGTCTGGTCGCGGCGACCGCTGCTCTTTGGTGTCATTTGTCGGTTGTGGTTGCTGTTAGCGGTGGCCTTTGTTGTTACTTGTTTGCAATGTTGTCCTGGACGGCTTTCTCGGTATCGTCGTTATCGTTGCTGATTGTTGTTTGGTTGTTACTTTTACTGCTGTCGCTGTTGCAGCTGTTATTGTTGTTGTTGTTGTTGCTGCTGGTGCTGCTGTTGTTGTTGGTGCTGTTTTGGTTCTTCTGCGTTGGTGCTGCTGCTTGTGTTTTGGCTGTTGAGGCTGACATGTCTGATGTTTTCATTTTTTGTTTGCGTTTTTTCTTGCGTAGCTGTCGTTTATATTGTTGGTTTGGTTGTTGTTATCCTCTTTTTTTGTGGTTTTGGTTTGCCCTGGTTGGTTGTTATTTGAGACGTTATTCCTGGACGCTGGCGTTGCGTCTTTTTGTGTTGCTGTTGGCCTCTTCAACTTCCATTGTTTGCAAGGCTTTGAACGCTGTTGATTTTGTGGATTCAAATTTGATTTTTGTGTTTTCGTTCGATAGCATTTTAATGTTGTTACTTGTTGTTTGCTGTTTGCTTGTTTTGTTGCTTCCTCGTCATTTGCTTCTTGTTGTTTCTGTTGATGGTTTTGTTGACGGTTATTTTCGTTGGTTTGGTCGGTGGTGGTTTGTTGATGGTGATGTCATTGGTCTTATTGTTGGCCGCGGTATTTGCCCTTCTTGTTGTTCTTGTGATTTCGGCAGCTCATCATGTTGTTGTTGCTGTTGCTTGGTCATGTTCGTCGCTGTCCTCGTCCTTTATTTTTATTCTCGTCATCCCTTTGTTTTGGTGGCTGCTGCAGCTTGCGTCTTCATAGTCAGGGTCAGTGTCCTTGTCCTTGCCAATATTGTTGCCATTGTTTCGTTGGAATTGTTTTGGTAGGTTGGTGCAGTAGCAGTAGCAGTAGCTGTAGCAGTAGCAGTAGGAGTAGGAGTAGGAATAGGAGTAGGAGTAGGAGTAAGAGTACAGTAGGTGTAGGAGTAGGAGTAGGAGTAGGAGTAGAGGTAGGAATAGTAATAACAATAATTGTTGTTTTCCTTGGTGTTGTCCTTGGTGTTGTTGCATGTTGCTGTTGTTGCTGCAATTGTTCCTTCTTGTTTCGGTGTTTTTTTGTCACCATTGATTCTTTTGCACAGGCTGTTTTGGGTGGGTGGGGAAGGGTGGCACCAAGGGCCAAGGGCTAGCTAAAAATTGAGCAATGCGATGCAAGAGCTGCCAGCCAAGCCGCGGCTGATGTGAATGATGCTGTTTTGCCAGCTGAGGATCTGACTTTGTTCCCGTGAGCATGAGGTTATCATTGCAAAGCACCAGCGCGCATGTTCCACAACCCAAAGTTGACAAGGCAGGCGGTAAGCCTCAACAATAGAGCCACCGTTGCAACGGTGGCCCGACGGTTGAATTTGTGACTTGAACCTCAAGAGTTGTCTCAACTTGCTGGTCCTTTTTGGCCGCCTTCTTGGTTTTGGGATGCCTTGTTTGGGCTCGATTGCTTGAATCTACACTCCAAGTTTTCCAGCTGTTTGTATTTTTCATTATGTTTTACTACGCTCGTGCAACAAAGCGAGAGAGCAATTTTTGGGCCTCAGCAGCCAGCACCCCCGTTTTCCAGGTGCTGAAGCACTTGAGGGATTCGGACGGCGCTTTGGGCGAGTTTGAGCCGAGCGGTTTCTCCACGGACACCATCCGGTGCAGGGAGGACCAGCTTTGGACCGACGGGAAGATGAACATTGTGCTGCGGAAGGTCAAGCAAGCCAGTTTGCAGGACCAAAAAAAAAGTGATGGGTGTCGTTGTGGTTTTTCAGCACAGGATGCAAGTTTCACATCCTGCCATTGATAAAATGTGAAGATTTTGACGCAATTTGATGAACTGTTGATTGCATGAGGTACTTGGTTCCTTTTACAGGTGGTTTGCTGTCATCAATACCACGTTTGAGCAGCCATCACGGTGCCCACAAGCAGCTTCTGAAGGCAGAGACCCATGTTCATCTTGTTTGAAGGTACATAGGTAGTTCTGGAAAGTTTGAAAGTTTTTGACACTTCTGAGCCAAAGTAAGATGCATGTTCATACAGCGGCGTGCATGCTCTGATTGTGCTGTGTCCTGATGGATTGCATTTTTGTAGTCACGAGCGACATAGGGGAGTTGTCCGCTTCCAACCTTGACATCAGAGGACCATGCAACGCATGACGGCGAACCTCACACCTCCATGTCTTCGGAAGTTGAATTTTCAATGGTTGGGACGACTGAGGCCATCAATCAAGCATTGTCCAATAAGTCGTTTGATGCAATTCAGAATTTGCAGCAAGAGTTGGTGAACCGCACTCGTGAGTTCACTGAGAAACTCAATGCGAAACTCAGCGCGACTTGTAGGCTTGCAAAGTCTTGAGAAAATCACATGGACTTTGCAAACCTGCGTTTTAAATTCCATTTAACAGCTACTCTCTGCCGGTGGGCCGTCGGGCCTAGTCGCAAGCGGTGTTGGGACTGGATACATTTTGCGCTTGACAGGTTTGATTGTAGATCTGTGCTCCCCAAACATGAACAAGCATTGCTTGATGATGGATGCGAGGCCCCTTCTGCAACGGCACTGTTGACTGCCAACGGCTGGTTTTTTTGACATGTACATAATGTAGATAGAGACCGCGAGGATCTATTTGAAGTCTCGTTGCAGCACACCACCATGCCGTAGCAAAGCTGTAGGCTGGTGGTTTGCGCTCCAATATCTCGGTTCTATTTGGTTCTCCATTCGTCCAGCAGCCCCACAAGTGGACAGCCTGCTCTGTGACAAACAAGCTCCGCTGAGTGCCTTAGCATTCTTGCGGATGTGGACGTGCCTCCCCTATGTGTCGTTGTTGCAGCCTGGGATTTGGGCAGATCTCAACGCTTCACAGCGATGGGATCCCCAAGTCCGCCCGCGTTCTGAGGAACTTCCGGAGGACCCCAACGTGACAAAGTGCCGAACTCGATGCATGAAGTGGCTGAAGCGCAAGTGCCAGTGCTGCACAAGGCCCTGGGTACCGCAGTTGTTACTGGCGCAACGGTGAGCCTGCTGTTGCAACCATGACCGGTTGGTGGTTGATAGGAGGAGATGATAAGTAGTCAATAGCCAAAAAAACAACTACTGGTTGGTGGGTTGATTAATTTGTTTCACCAATAAATGGGATGGTTGGTAGATTGACTGACATGTTTGGAAATTTAACCACCAACCAGATGACCAACCTGTTGATAGTGGTTTGGACCAACCTGATGAAAGTGTTGCAGCTATTGTCTTCCAACACATATTTCTGTTATTTGTGCATGAAAGAGTTGCTGCTATTGGCACATCGATCCGGACTAGGGTGTTATGATTTTCAATGCAGTTTGCACACGTTTTTGGCGTTCATTGCAGCTCGCAGGCGTTTTTGATGCTACGTGAAGTGAGTGTTTTTTTTGTTTGGTGGTGGTGGTGGTGGTGGTCGTCGTCGTCCTCCTCCTCATCATCATCATCGTCATCATCGTCGTCATCGTCATCATCGTCATCATCGTCATCATCGTCATCGTCGTCATCGTCGTCATCGTCATCATCGTCGTCATCATCATCATCATCATCATCGTCATCTTTATCATCATCATCATCGTCATCATCGTCATCATCGTCATCGTCGTCATCATCGTCATCCTCATCGTCGTCATCGTCGTCATCGTCATCATCGTTATTATCGTCATCATCGTCATCATCGTCATCGCCATCGTCATCATCATCATCATAATCATCATCATCATCATTATCATCATCATCATCGTCATCATCGTCGTCATCGTCGTCATCGTCGTCATCGTCGTCATCGTCGTCATCGTCGTCATCGTCGTCATCGTCGTCATCGTCGTCATCGTCGTCATCGTCGTCATCGTCGTCATCGTCGTCATCGTCGTCATCGTCGTCATCGTCGTCATCGTCGTCATCGTCGTCATCGTCGTCATCGTCATCATCATCATCATAATCATCATCATCATCATCATCATCATCATCATCATCATCCCTCTTTCCTTGCGGACCCTGCCATGTCCCAGATTGAAAAATCATTGTTTTCCACACGAAGAAACTGTTCACCAGTGAGGGCATTCCCCAGGAGATCAACCAGTGCCTGACTGATCTTGGGCACCGGTGGGGCGCAGTTCAAAACTTTGGGTTTGCTGTAGGTTTTGGGGCTTAAGCTTGAGTACACTGTGGGATCCTGGCCTACCAAAATGGTAACCATTTTTCTCATTGTGCGCAGTATTTGATCGAATCAGGCCACCCTTTTAGGGCCAACATCGCGATCACCTATCTTTCCCGAGTTTCAAAATCACTTTGGTTGGAAAGCGCATGGTCACCTGAGACAAATGACAGAGATTTGTCCACTGCGCTAGGTGCGCGTCATGCTTCGCGCGAATCTGCAAGGCCCCGTGCTTCTTGGCCTCAGAAGAGAGGGTGTTTGTCCCAGGGCTCGACGAATCTTTCGATAGACTTGCAACTTCCACTGACATGCAAAGTGTTTCCGCATGTTGGGTGGCAGTTCACTGCATGTTTCAAAATTGTTGTATCAACACATAGATTATGTATGGTTATGTGATACGGCATCCAACCCACAAGCGTGGCCAGAAAAGATACAGGCACAGGGACATACGTACACAAGACCAGACAAAAAGCACACGTGAATGCACGCACGACACATCCATATACATATTCCATATGAACATGTGTAAATTGAATTCCACTAGTATGTGTTTGTCATTTTTGTTGGTAATCACAACTCATCATGCTAGTGCACTACAATACATCACACGCCACGCTATGGTTAATTAATTAGATTGTATTCTACACATTATGTTTTATTGCTCTGTGCGTTTTGACTGCACATTCAACAGAACATATCAAGTAATTAGTCATCGTATATTACAGTGTATGATTCAGCATTACATAGCCACACGTTCTATTGAAGCGCATATGTTTGAAAACATGTATATTTGTAGAAAGATAGCTAGAAAAATAGACAGTTGGATAGATTGGATACATCATAGATATGTATTTAGACAGATCAGACAGATGATAGATACTATATCATTCCATTGTGTAGATTTCATGTTCCATGCTACTGCAGCGTGTTGCCCTGTGAAATCGAGATATGTGTTCTGTCAGCAAGCTTTGCGAGCCGTCTAGGCCCCGCGGCTGGCATGGATTCAGGGCCCACTTTGGGATGCACGTCTTTGTTTGAGAACTATCTACATGAACAGCGTATGTATTTGTGAAGATATATGTGCATATGTATATATATATACATACATTGTAAAGCAGGCGCACTGCATCGCAAGTCAAATATCAAGACAATGTGTGTTTTCGTTGTCTACATCAACTTGCACTACTGTATAGGTTTTACGAACGAAAAACTCACAATTACTTTCCCCTTCTGGCTGCCTTTTGGTTACCCATTTCATGTTTAGTCAATGGCCAAGGATATAGTCTGTGATTAGATTACACAGATTATCAGTAGTCATCAACAACAACTATAAACACTATCAAACACCAGATACCATGACTAAGGATCAATTATCAAACACTACCAGCCACGATTAAACATCATTAACAACCATCAATCAGCATTGAACATTGGTCAACAACTATCAGCCATTGTCAACGATCGTTCATCATGATGAACCATATTCAAGCATTATCAACCAGCATATATATCCTTATCCAACCATAACATACCATCAATCAAACATCATTGCCACATCACTTAAACATGATTAAACCATTATATCTCCACTACTTGCGATTATTCAATCAGCAGTGAACAATTATATTCACTGTCAAGTAGCTATTACTAAACCATCGAGAAAGCAGTATATAGCATACCGTTGTGAACGCTTATCTCCATCATCCCCCAGAGAATAGCCATTATAACTAATTAGCCACTATTAGTCTTTATTCAACCACTATTGACCCTATATGTCATCACTATTTACCATAGTGGTTGTCCAACCATTATTGTTGCTTATTATTCCCTACTATTAATCGTCATCAACCATTATTTGCAAGAATTGTCCTTGAAACCCTGGTTATTAACCATTATCATCAACCATTTGACCATTATCGACAATTATTGACCATTATTTGACCATTAAATCAGTTCAACCATCAACCATTCCATTTAACCACTGAGCTTAACCTGTCCACCATCCACCCAGGTTGGTGTCTCTACAAATGTTTCTGCTGCTGCCCACCCAGCTGGGACCACGGGATGACGCCTGCGACGCTGAATCTGCAGGCGCAGCGGCGCAGCCCTGGGTTGGTGTGCGAATGATGTACCAATGGGTGGTTACTGATGGGCAAGGGTGGTTAATGATGGTTAATGGAACAATGGTTGTTATTGGTGGTTAATAGTGGTTGCTGATAGTCAATACTCGCATGATAGTTCAGGGTGGTTCACTGGTCAATGTTGGTTCAGGGTGGTGAATAGACGGATTTATAATGGTTAATACCCGTATGATGGTTACTGATGATTGCCAATAACGTTTAGTGCCATGATTAGTGATGGTTACTGGTGATTCATGGTGGTCAATGTTGATCATTCTTAGTTCAGGGTGAATCTACGGGGTGATGATGCTAAACATGGTGGTTGATGATGCTTAATTTTGCTCAATGTGGGCAATGATGGTTGGTCCTTGCATATGGTTCATGACCAATCATGGTTCATAATGCTTATGAATAGCGGTCAACAACAATCGACGGTGGTTCATGAAGATGGCTACTCATGGTTGATGATAGTGGTTCGTAACAGCCATGCAACTGGAAGGAGTGGCTGAAGCTGGTTGTTCTTCTGTTCTTCCTGGCCAGCCGCATACATGGGTATAGAGTCAGAACCCTGCGTATCAATTCGACACAATACTTGGACCTTTTTAGCAAGCACACAAATCCTCAATAGTTGTCAGTTGTTTCATCCATTCTTATTTTTTCCTAGCATGCGGGATGATCGGTACGCGTGGCATCAACCAGTTGTCGATGTCGATGATTTTAATCATGCTTTTTCGTAGTCGCAGCTGGCAGATTTCAACGATGATCTCACATTGTGAATTGCAACGAGTGAGTTGCATAGCCGTCCAACACTGTGCAACCATGCAACCAATACAGATATTAGTTTTGTTATATCTACCTTGAAGCCATGGTGCGAAATGCTGATCTTTCTCAGAAATTGACGACCAGAAGTTCGAGATCCACCATTTGTAGATTGCTTCCAGGGCTGTTTACATGTGCCCTGGGGGTACGTGGGGATTTGTGGTACTTGGGGGGAACGGCTATGAGTCACTACCATTACTTGCTGCAGGTTGTAAGGTGGCCTATGGTAACCCATGAGTTGGGATAGACTGGTCGACAGCAACCCTCCCATGAATATGAGATGGGGAGCATCCCAGCGAGGACAGTGAACCCACAGATATTCGGGATTGTGGTGGATTGTGCCACTCGGTCATGAAATGTATTTCACCAGTGTCACGACTGTCACTGGTGCACAATTGTGCGTACGCAATTGTTATGGTCGATTCCGAACCACCATGAAGTAACCTGCCAATTGAGATCGTGATTAGACACGTTACGTTCCTGGTTGATCATCGTTGATATTGGTTGTTTTTCCTCAAACCCATAAACATTTGATGACATTTTTACCGCACAGGTATAGTTGTCTAACATCCCTCGACGCTGAAAAATCTCTGCAAAACCACAACTGCGGTGCCTGGTGGTTAGTTGAGTACCATCTGGTAAACCGACTGATATCGGCACTTCCTTTTCACTAATAAGGAAAGCAGGCATCCTTGTAACATTGTTGTACTGTGAAGTGAAGTCGTTCCGCGTCGGCATTGCGTGGGATTTGCCATTTACCAGTATTTGCGCTGAGTGTTGTTTGCTGTTGTCCTCATCAATGACCATTTGCAACCTTTTCTCGACATGAGCAACGTGGAAACAAGTACAGTGTTGTCAATTATGTTGACCATCCTTAGCGACCATTCAGCATTGTTAACAATATGTTACTTGCTCGCAATACCAAACCCTCTAACAGATGGTTTCTGGTCATTGTGAAATCCTTGTTGACCGCATGGATGTAAAATTCCCTTCGTGAGCCATTGTTATCCAATGTTTGTGAATGCTACCATATTTGTTTATCCAACCATACGAATCATCATCAAGCAATCATTGTTGATGTTTCTCCTTCATTGATCTTCATTGGCCCTTATCCATTATGTATATATGCAAATGTTTCATAATTCCCATCAATCATCATCAAGAATCATGAGCCATCACGCACCATCAGTGATCATCAGTGTCCATGGATTCAAATCCCTATTTGTTTATTAAACGATGCTAACACATGCTACCTTTGGTTAAACAAACATATAGGTGGAGAACCACCATGACTGACAGGAACACCATCCAAAAAAAGTCAGTCGTTCAACAAGTCACATCAAACTGTTTGGAACCTCGGGTACCCTTGGAACTACCCCCGGGTTACCCTTGGAACTACCCCCAGGACCCCCCAGGGTACCCTTGGAACTACCCCCGGGTGGTAACCAGGTCTCGATCCTTTCCGCCGCGGAAGCCGCTGCGGATCCAGTTCTTCGGGAGTCTCGGAGCAGATCCCAAGGGAAGCGTGTCGTGTCCGGGGGCCATGTTATATGCTTGATGGCATTGGGCTACCATCTCCGTATCATTTCCAAGCAAGATCATCCAGAAAAATGACAACCAAAATTTGGGGGTCCCAAGTTAGGCCTCAGAAACAAGCACACTATCTTTTGTGGAAAAGCATGTGCACATTGTATAAATATCCCTACATACGTCCTGATGTAATCATATCATGTTGAACTGGGACGGTCTCACCACACCTTTCAGGAGATTGAGTTTAAGTCACATTGGTAAGGACCCACCAAACAAAGACCACCCCAAAATCTACCCGAAAACAACCAATGTTTGCAGCTGGGTGACAGTTCATCATTTTAAGGAGACTGTGATTGTTCGTGATTGTCCTCCATGACCCATCCATTAGATTCCTGTCCCCCAACTTCGTCGGCTTTTTTGGCCATCAGCTATAATATGAACATGGTTACATGCTTAATGACCATGTTCGTGTTATAGTTGAGACAAGCATAGCCTTCAAGAATTTATGATCTTCACTGGGAAAACAACCCTGGGACCATGGCTTTTTTGCCCCCCCATGCCATGGCTGTGAATCGTCTGAGTTGGAGCCTTGGTGGTACAGCCTAGGCCATCATGGAACCAACTTGCAAAAATGAATAATGGACTAGTTACTTGCAAAATGGATTACTTGAAAAAATTGCAAAATGGATTAGTTACTGGAATTGATGGACTCAGAAATCGAAAAATAATCGACAATTGATGGATTAACAATAGCAATTTACGAGAAGCAGCAATGATCTTCCTGTATCATAACCCCCTTGGTCGTAATCCTCTAAGATGAGGCTCGATAGCGCCCTTGGAACATACACACACACACATATACACCTGTTGACGCGCACAGGACTGTACACTAGACTCTGTTACATTTGATTTAATTGCAATACGCACACAAATAGATACAGTACAAGCACATGTATATATGTTATATACATGCATACATGCCTTTAGATGTACACAGATGTAATTGGTACAATAGGAAATATTTTGACAAAGAGCTTACATTTGCATAATATGGCTGTGGGTCAAAACCCTGTACCCCTGGTTCCCCTGTCATTAACCATTGTTATCCATATTATTGGCCGGTCATCCCCCATAAAGTTGGTTGGTCAATATTGACCCATAGCCATACAGTTGGTATATCCCCTATAATTGATAGTTATCATCCCCTATTATTAACCATTAACCAGCTATTATTTGTTGGTTAATATTGACCCATAGCCATAGATCAGTGTCATATACTGAACACACTGGTCCAACGCTTTCTTTTGCAGCGAAGCTTTCGCTCTAAGGAGTCGGCGCCCTTTGCTGAGCCGAAAGACCGAATCGGCCTGTCTTTCGCCCTCGCGCAGCCCAGAAAGTCCCGGGCTGAAGACGCGGCCATGGTGGCCATGGGAAAGCAGAGATTGCCCCCATTCCTCCGGGTACGTAGGAAAGGAAACATGAAACACATAGTAGTCATAGATATCACATGACTTGCGGGTTGGTTTTCCTTCCACAAGTTGCCAAGACCTGCTTGGAAGATTCCGGAAGAACTGTGCTAATCCAAACTGTCAAAGGAACTAGGTGGGCGGTGAATGCACCCAAGAGTAATTACCTAAGACAACCTCATTTTCCTGTCGGAAATTGCTACGACCGATTGTGGGAATACCTTTTCAAGTCGAACTGATTCCGATTGGCAACCCCCTATTGCATGTTGCATTCCTTCGTATGGTTTCCAAAAAAATACTTAACTATTAGCCAACAAGGTTCCGTTGTGCTCAGATCAAATCCACCCTTGCCAGGGAGCCGATTTCCACCATCCTGTTGAGTACTAGAACCCCTGTATTCGTCTAACACACCTCACCCAGCCACCAGCATCGGCTCATCAGATGGCCTTCAAGACCGGCAAAATGTCAGGTTCTTCTACAACTACATTGGGCCCAAGAACTTTTTTTTCTTAAGAAGGCGCGGGTTTTTGAGAACTCACTAAGCATCGTGAATGCTTTTGCTGCGAGATTCCGTGGGTCAATTTTTTCGAACTGCTAGATTCATGGTATGGCAAGCTGGATCAGGAGCAACCATCCAAAAGATACAGCAGGTGAACATCCACTGGTTTGGTCATCAACAACGGATGTTTTTACAACCTGGGGTACAGGCAACCCCGTTGTTTTGACTCCGCAGTTTTTTGGGCTTGTCATCATGTGTGCGTTCCACTTGAGCCCCTGGTGTGTCCCCTTGGCTATGGCAATGCCATGGATTGCGCAAAGCGTATACACGGCTCCTCTATTTGTGGAACCCAGGGCATTTGCTAAGAAGCTTTAGCCAAATGGGTCGATACCCATATAGTCATCCGGATGTGAAAATCACTCGGGGGCGATTTCTTGATTCATGGCCGAACAGCTTCATTTTGATGAAGAAGTGCTTCATATTTTAGCAGTTTGGGATAAATGACCTTGCACCAAAAGGCAGAACGAGAGGCCTATCAAGTCTTGTAGAAAGGTCGTGCCACAAGAGGAAGGACTTTGGAACAATTCTTTTGATGCTACATCCTGCCGCTGTGGATCTTAAAATCTTGGGCATTGCCAATGCTCAGTAGACTGCTTTGTGCCGATGTCGATGCCCTGCAACCGTGAAGTGTTTAGCCATCCTACGGTCAGACATATTTTTCAATGCTTGCCGTACCTGGGAGAGACCGTTTGGGTGTTCAAATGTTCATGTCTAGAAGCATGCAAGCCCGGCCTGTTTTGGCACCAGTTGTTGGATGCTTTACAGGTTACGCTTTCGTTGCATCTCCACCTTTAGCAATATTCATCACATGCATCTCCCAATCAGCGCGATTCCATTCAAAACATATTTTGTTCAGCTAAGTGCCAAAGATATGCAATGATGTCATCACCTGTTTTTATACGAAACGCTATATGTTCAGACAAGCTATATTACCAGGTAATGATCTCATAATCTCATGACATTTGATATCTACGAAACGCTGATGACATGGTTTTCACGGCCCCTGTGCCGGATCCTGCGAGGGTGGTGAGCTGCACCTGCTTCTTGATCGGCTTGCTGCTGCTTCTGGCACCTTGGCTTCGGAGCGCCGCTGAGCGCACGGGTTGTGGCCTCGCTAGCTGCAGACGCCAGTTAGTGGTTTCTCAAGCCATCGGGGTACCCCCCAAATCATCCAACATGAGTCATTCATAGGAATGAACCAACCATTTTTGGGGTCACCTATTCTGAGAAACCACCAGTTGAAGTAGCAGCAATCAATTGGGCAGCATTCCGTAGACTCAGTAGATCAAATAGTCGGGGATAATCACCAACAATACTAGGGAAAACTAATGGTTAATGATGGGGGAACCAGGGGTGCAGAGTTTTTACCCATAGCCAAGTGACTTGCCGCTTTTTTAGACTAGAGTTTGCTTAATGGTCATCCAACAATGTGGTGTGACTTCTGAATTTCAGCGAATGCACGAAGTATTCAACGGAAATCTCTTTAGGGAATGTATTCTGTATTTTCTGTTGCTGATGATTGGTAACAGCCATGTGTGATTGTTAATTTTCAAAGCAATAAGCCACACGTGATATCAGCCACGAGCGATGGTTTCAACATTTTTTACTTTCCCCACTATCAACAGATGGTTGGTTGGTTGGTTGGTTGGTTGGTTGGTTGGTTGGTTGGTTGGTTGGTTGACTAATGTTTTTTCAGGGGTGGCTCAACCTCCAAGCACTTAATAACAATAACGATGATGATGATGATGATGATGATGATGATGATGATGATGATGATGATGATGATGATGATGATAACAAACCTGGTGGTTCTACAATTGCTTCCCAGCAGTATCAATACCTCAGGTTCTCTGAAATCCTTGGCCCGGCGCTGTGACACCAGGTAAGTAGTGGCTAGTACTAGAAAAGCACCTGGATGCCATGCCTGTTTCAACGGGTTTTCTTCATACAATAACTGAATCACCTTGGTTCCATTGACCTATAATGAAGGATTTTTCTCCGGTTTTTCACACTGCTACCTCGAATTTGGTTGGTGAAGATCCTAGCCAGCTGGTTATTTGGTTCAGTTGTTTGGGATGTGACCCTTTTTGAGATACACGGTTTCGGACTCATGGCCTACATTGGTGTGGAAATTCAGAGAATTGCCAGATGGGATGATGTTTGCCGACGAGTGGTTCTCAAAGGAAAAACAGCCTGCGACTGACTTGCGGCTGGTATCCAGACTCTGAGACACTTCTCTAGAAGTGGAAAATCCACCACTTAGAGATGCCTAACTGCCTTACAAAAAGTGGTGATTTTTGGCTTCCAGGCCACCGATGAAACGAAGATCTTCAGCCCAGCCGTCGGCCACATCGTGAAGCCGCCAGGCAGTGATTTACCTCTTCATTCAAATCGTGCTTCCTGCGTGGGAGCTGGGGGACAAAGTTTCCAACACTATGGCATGAGCATCATGAGCTGGGTGAGCTTGGCTTGGCTGCGAAGAAAGCGACCATTCTGAAAAGGGGTGTCTAAACATACGGACCCTGCCAAATCATCCAATGCAGCACATTGATGGTAAAAAACCAACCATCTTTGAGAAACATTCAAATGCAAGTTGGACAGTGGCTACTGCACCCAAGATGGCCATTGCAGTTCCGCGGAACTGCCCGAGCGAAGCTGAGCGAAGCGTCGTTTCAGCGGCGGTAGCGCTCGTCGAATTAGTCGGCCGGGGAAATGCGCTGTCAATGATGATTAATATAGTGCTGGTAAATCCTTGAAAAAAGCCGTGATTAGTGATTATTGATGTATTAACCCTCATAATTCATGTTACCAATGGTGGTTAAGGGAGGGAAGGCATTACCAACATTCGCACACCATTCTCTGGGAGGAGGTTCTCACGTTGTTTCAATGATAGTATTGGTTGATAAAGTTGTGATTATAATTGATAAAGTATAGATTAACCATGGTTTTCAAAGATATTTGTCATCAGCAACGTTTTGGTTGATAACCACTGCTATCTGTGGTTCATTGAAGAATTGTCGCGCTGCAAGGTTGGTGTATAAGAATACCACGGGAGACAATATCAGCCCTCGACGCACAGTCACTGTTAGAGGGCCGCTCTCAGCCAATACCATGATCCATGTTTGGTAAATAGATGAGCAATGTATAGCAATGTATTTTTCAAATCCATTGGTAGCTCTCAGCCATTCTGTTATCCAATAAGGTTGAAGAATTCCCATAACATGAATGCCAGCTAATGAAATGGATTCCATGAACTTCTTCCAAGATATTTTCTATGTTTTGGAGGAGATCAGGGTGTAGTCTTTACTTTCCATCAAAACACTTGAAGGTTGAGCTAGCAATATGCTAGAGGACTTGATTGTGCAGGTTTTGCTGGATCAGGTTCCACAGAGGAATTGCCCACCCTTGATTGCACACCATTTTCAACTCACAAAGAGCCACTATCATTTCCCGGGGAAAGCGGTGAGAAACTTCCCGCTATTGCTGTAAGATAGCGATGCTAGGCTTGAAAATCCTTGCTTGGCCAAAGCAAATCGCAGAAACACAGCTGTCGAATTATAACAAGATGAGATGATGAGACCAAAACATGTCGAGCGTCTTCCATCTACCGATAGAGGAGCGATAGCCAGGGAACCCCATGAAAGCCAGAGTGTTGGACTACTGGGTGATGGGGTTTCCAGGATGTCTCTCTAGCGCATTATATCATGATTGACCATGTTTAACCTTATGAAAATGGTTGAAGAGTAGAACTTAGCACCTTATTATCCCTTATGAACATTATGAACCCTTATGAACCCTTATTGACCTCTGGGTATAAGAGTAGACTCCCTACTCAGCTCGTAGCACAAAGCACTTGAACGCATTGCGATCTGATACTTCCTGTACCACTTTCATACTCCGAATTGACAGCATCAACTATCATTAGCCATCTGAGATTGATACAAAGGGCTATCACTATGCTAATAGTCTAATGGTGATCAATGGTAATTAGTTGGGAATCAAAGCATCTGAGCTATTCCTCATCAGCTAATGGTAATCATATTGATTGGTATAAACCAAAGATAAACCAACATTATTAGCCGGGAAGCAGTAGTCAATTAGTTCAGTGCTATACCAACATACCATATACCTTCTACCAATACGTATAGTAGTTGTTTAGGTGAGCTGCTGATATGGCCAGTACCCTCCAACCTACAGTGCCAACTTTTTGGATATCCCCCTACTCTTGATTATTGAGTCATGATTTACGATGGCTCACATGAACCATTATGAATTAATCATAATGATACTTTTGCTGGATTAAGATTTGTAATGGTGACAAGTACCACTGGTATTTTGGGTTGAGGCGACAGTCGCTGAAAGTTTGGTGACTAAACCCAATGTAAGTATCCTCATTATGCAAAAGTGGTGCGTAGTTACCCAAGCCATTGTTGTTGATATGTCTTAGTGTTTGGCAATTTGGTTGTTTCTTAAATTAGGGCCACCCAGTTTTGTAGGATTATGATCAGGAATGGTTCATACTGGGATGATGGGAATTCTGCATTTCGGGAAGCACCCATTTGATTATGTGGTAGACAAGGGCTGTCATGGCCATTTAATGTCGGTATGGGTTTTTGGTATTACTCCACAAACAGTGGTTGAACATTTTTTGATATAGACCCATATTAATAAACACCCTCAGATTAGCCATAAATAGCTTAAGATTCACCGTCAACTCTTTTCATCAGTAGTTCGGACATGATCATAGTCAAGTGTTGGAAACTTTACTTACCAGCCGGTAGACCCAATCCTCAAGAGATTGTTGGTTATTGGTTGTTGTATCATGCTTAGCCACAAGTAATCATCATTCACCATTCATCAAGCTGGTTGTTGGTTATTAAGTTACCATTGTTAGTTGCTGGTTGCTATATTTTATGATTTATAGATGTGATTTGTCGGATCTGACAGCCGTGTTGGTCGGTGTTGGTTGCTGGTTGTTATTTGACCCATTCTTAGATACAAGTGACCCATTCGTCACCAAGATTGCTGGCGACTGAACGCTGATATCGCACCTCATCGGCCCAGCCTTAGCTGAGACCCATGGGGAGAGACAAGAGAGATCACTCTGGGGAGGTCATGAGGAAATGGAAGTCATAGGGCCATGAGCATCATGATTTTGTTTGTTGTTGCGATGTTAAGCCCCCAATCCCCTCAGTTTTCTCGGATATAGCCTGGCTATGCCGCCTATGCCTGGATTCTTAGTCGATGACTTTTCCATATTTTTCCCATAAAGTGATGCGAACTGTCAAGCAGATTCCAGGATCTATTTTGTTCGCTGGTCACGACAAAGAATACCCCTGGGATACCCTGGGTAATCATAGCTGGCTGGGAGATGGTATTTCCGAATAGAAAAGAACAAGAGACAGCGATTTTATCCGTTTTGATCTTAGATTCCCAGAGGGTAACTAAATCCGACAGAGTGAACACATTTGAACCAAATGCCAAAGGTTCTGCAGCCAACCAAAAGAGAATCCGAAGGGCAGTTTGTTTCAATCCCACAAATCTCATAACCGGTTGACGAGAAGTAATGTGATTTCCCAGCGTTTCTGATGGATTTTCCCATCAAGCCAGGGACCTAAAGACACCCAGAACCCATGAAAAACCCACGGAACCCCGACCTCCCCCGGTCACCATCGCACCACCCACGCCGCGCGAACCCCGCGTCGCGTAGCGAACCGCGCCATGCCGCGCTTCAAAACCAGTGACGTGGCCGACGCCGAAACGGAGCCTGGGCAGCTCAGAAGCGCCAGAGCTCGTGCTTGATATTGGATTGCGGGCATGGTTGGTGGTTGGTGGTTTTAACCAGTATTATGCTTATGGCGGTGGTCAATTGTAATACTAGTTTTTACCAGTATTACTGGCATGGTTGGTGGTTGATATTGGATTATTGACAATTAATTACTGGCATGGTTGGTGGTTTTAACCATAACTAGCTGGTGATTCTCAGGGAGCGGTTCGGAGCCAGGGGTATCCCGTTCAATCCCTTTAAAGGGGAAGCTAAAGAGCCACAGGGAGTGGTGAAACCAGATGGTAGCCATAATTAATAATGGTCAATTGTAGTACAAGGGATTAATAAGCAGCTAGAGTGGTTAATACATTTTTATATTTGCTGTGGATCCTAAGATCAGTTGTTGCGATGAGTTGCGTGTGAATATTGACGCATATGAATATACATATGTGTTTTTAGATATGAATATATATATATATATATAATATGTGTTGTATTTATGTATGTACAGTGCACAGGCTTTATAGATGATTCTTCTTGCGAATGTACATGTATCAACTAGTATCATATGCTGGCTGGTGGTTATACACATGTTTTCCCCTCGATTTTACAAATGATTGGTTGGTTCATAGGGGTGGTTCAACCACCAACCAGTATACGTTGAAGCCTTGGTTCATCAGTCGTACACCTCTTCAGAGCACTGTGCCGCACCGCTCCAGTGGATGGTGGATCCGACATGGCCCAGGCAATGTACCTTCGCCGAGCTCTCCTTGTCGACGGCATTGCAGTGGGGCTACCCATGGCTGCCAAGTATATAACAGATATACAACGG
>VSDK01022771.1:147816-183998 GCA_009767595.1 Symbiodinium kawagutii
TGTTACAAGCGTGGGGGATTTTGCAACAACGTACTGACCATGGGAAATTCACAAACTGGAAAATAGATAGATTAATATAATGTATTGTCTACAGGTATGTATTATATATAAATAATGATATCATAGCACATATCACATTTTTGGAGACATGCACAAGATACAGCCAATGACTAAGAAGCTGTGGTGTTGTCGCTGTGAGGGGGACATCATTCAACACAGTTTGTTATGGATTGCTGGTGATTTCAGTTCTACCTGCAGCAAGGGTTTCTACAATGATGGTTGGAAAGCCTTGTTTTAACCACCAATTATTCCTGTAGATTTTCCCACCATTTTTGGATGTAATTCATGAGAAATTAGAGGCCAATGCTGCCGCTGCTTGCGCTTGCAGCATTGTCGTTGCTTACGGATGAGCTGTGGATGATCTTCCATCAATGGCAATCAAACTGTTGTGGTTTGCATAGGGAACCACTGACTCGGGGCTACCATGGCTTAGCAGCCAGATGTTTGTTTTGTTGTTGTTGTTGTTGTTGTTGTAGTTGTAGTTGTTGTAGTTGTTGTCGTTGTCGTTGTCGTTGTCGTTGTCGTTGTCGTTGTCGTTGTCGTTGTCGTTGTCGTTGTCGTTGTCGTTGTCGTTGTCGTTGTCGTTGTCGTTGTCGTTGTCGTTGTCGTTGTCGTTGTCGTTGTCGTTGTCGTTGTCGTTGTCGTTGTGGTGGTTGTTGTTGTGGTTGTGGTTGTGGTTGTGGTTGTTGTTGTTGTTGTTGTTGTTGTTGTTGTTGTTGTTGGACCCTGAAGATCAATTTTGTTTTAAATATTATAGCAGGTAGCAACGACTCAAGAATTTATTAAGATTTCATTTTATTAGTTGGCATCATGGTTAATGCAGAATGATATACTGAAAGGCACCACTCATGAATTCATGAATAGTAATGAGCAATTTGCTTTCGCAATGATAGCAGTCATCATTCATCATGATCCCTTGTGATTGAGTATCACCAATCTTTCATCATAGTGAGCCCTCAAGAACCATTGTCAAACCATCATTGATGTATGTATGAACTGAAACATATCTTCACCACCGTTCAGCATACGTAGATATTTCTTCCATTTTCTTACATTAATCAACCATCTCCCCGCCACATTTTTATTGAAACTACATGAAACTACCATGGCTTCACTGCCATTGTTAACCATTGTTGAACAACGCCTTACTATGGTCAATCCACTACTGTGAGCCATTCTTAAAGAACCTCAACTGGTAGATGTCATCCACCAGATGAATAACTCCATCAGCACCTAGGCGCAGTTTGAAAGAGATGGGCTGCGAGCATCCGTCGCCTGTCGGGGCGTCCCAGGGTCGGGCGCACTGACTTCCGACTTCGGCGGTTGGTCGGTGGGTTGGGTAGGTAGGTTGGGTAGGTTGGGTTGGTTGGGTTGGTTGGGTTGGTTGGGTGGGTTGGGTGGGTTGGGTGGGTTGGTTGGGTGGTTGGTTGGTCATCAGACCTTAGGAACTGAGATACTAAGGCAGAAGGCACAAAGCATAACTATTTTCTATGATGGTTTTTATCATTTTTTGTTTTCCCTAGTATTACCAGAAGGATCCAAAAGGTTGGTTGGTTGACTATTTTTTGTAGGGGTGGTTCAACATGGTTCAACCACCAATCTAATTAATGTGTACCAGCTCTCAAGAGGTTGGGGGGCACCGCAGATTTGCATCTTTCAGGTTCAGTTGCGCAGCATTCCCGTGGCTCTGAATGGCGGTGACGTCATTGTCCAAGCCAAATCGGGCACAGGCGGGGTCCAGTGGGGAGGGGCCGCGCCATCCTCCAGGGAGCACCAGCACCAGCCAGCAGCACCAGCAGCAGTAGCACTTGGATGTGAAGCTGGAAGCCTGTAGCTGGTATAGCTTGCCATGGTGAATAATTCGTAGTGAGGTGGGTGAACTAGTTTCTCTAACCATCGTGAATGTTAGCAGCTACCAAAAGTGGAGATGCACATCCAAGCAGTAGTAGATAGTTGACTCTAGACTGAGTTTATTTTCTCAACATTGATGGTTGATCGTGGACAAGCTATGCCCCACCAGTACCAGGTCATTTCAATCGGTCTTGCCCCTGTAGTGGCTTAACATATTCAAGGGGCAAAGAACTGACGTTGCTGAGCAGTAGTCAATTTGTGAATTTCCTCTGACTGGGAGGAATGCTTTCTTTGAATGGTTCTCCACTTATCCATGGTCATAGCGCGAAAACCTTGGAATCTTTGATTTGGACGACATTTTACCAAAGTGCTACAGGAGATAGTCATACTCTAAGTGCTTCTAGCAGACAGGTTCTGAAACACATTTGTTGGCACAAATTGGAACCGTGGATTTGTTAATTAAGACTGGGTGCCCTTCAGGGCCGTCCTGGAGCGGCGCAATCGCTACCAACAAGTTGCGGCGGGGTTGAACAGCTGGTGAGGAGAAAACCTGCCATGATTACTGCGAATACCAATCAACAGAAAGCGTTGTACCAACCAGTCACTTTCATGACTGCCAATACCAAGCAACATCAACCATTGTATCACCTTCTTCTGGGCGATGGTTGGGCTCTTGGGTGAATGCGGATGAACCACACTACTTACAGTGGGCGAATTGCCCATCAAGCAGCTGTCTATTGAACCCCTCAGATAGCGGTACCAAATTCTAACTCAAGTGGTTGATCAGCACTACCAGTCGTACCTGCATTCTTCGCACTGATTTGAAGATCTTCAACATGAATCCAAGAGGTGGATGAAAACTGATCATCATTGATTTAGCATGGCTCAGAAAACTGTCACTCCCTCCCAAACTTCAAATTGAACCTCCCTCAAAGTCATCGATTGCCCCATCTGTCAGTAACTGCTGGGAGCCCAAACGGTTTCCAACTTCAAACTGATGATTGTGGATCCACAAGTGGTCTTTTCACCCACAAACAATGACTATGAACTTTGATGCTTAGTAGGTACCACCAGTTGGACAAACCCACATGATGATTATTGTTGGCTTATGGCTCACCCCCCAAATCGCTGGATTTCCGATCGCCGCAATGGTTCCAAGAAGTGCCAAGAGCTGTGCTAGGAAAGACCATTGCCTTCTGTTCTGTGGTCCTGGAAGGTCAGGGATCTCAGGAGGATTGGGATGGGTGGATACTGGTACTGGTGGTCAATCACGGCCAAAAGTGTTAAGCGTTGTGCTGGCGGTGCTGGTGTTGGTAGTTAACTGTCAGCAAGGGTGATGGCTGTGAATGCTATTCACCACTCATGGCAATGGTTAGCATAGTTTGATAATGTTTGATACTGGCTGATACTTGGCAATGATGGCTGGTTGATCATTCTTGCCTAACAATAATCAAGAGCCTTAAACACCCCAAGTATCAACCAGCCTTATTGTATTGATCCCTGAATTTATGATTCTTGATTGTGAAAACACACAATCGTTGCTAGGAACTGAACACGAAAATCGTATTCACTAAGAGGAACTCGCCAAGAGTAACAATGCTCGGAAGTGCCAAGCGCATGGAGGATGGTCACAGAGCCGAGTATAATGGCCATACTAACACCACAATACCCAATGATACCCAACGGTTACTAAGCATTTAAGCTTACTTGTATTAACTAGAAGGGAAAGGTTATCAGTATCAGGCTCATTCAACATGATTCAACTAGAAAAAACGCGTAACAACCTAATACGACTTACCCTATACAAGCATTGCTTGATCATATATAACCATTATTCACCGTTATCAAACACAAAACTTGGCCACACACGAGCTAAGTCACCACCATTATCCACCATTTCTCACCATGATTACGATTTTCAACCGTTATCATTCGGCACCACTCCCACCACCCTTGGCCATGATCAGCAATGATGGATTATGATCAGACCTATGAAGTGTATTATTAAGAATTAGCGGAGCATTGGTGACCATCATTCGCAACCATCCTTACCCAGAAAAATCGATTGAACCATCAACCATCATCAACCACCACTTTTTCCTTATCATTAATTGGCAGATTCCCTACTGATGCTTGTTCTTCCCCATCATCGACTGTTCCTCATGAACCGTTCTAACCCATCATTGACCCATCATTAACGAGCTGATCCCACTGCTCACGATCCCAGGAATCAACACCTCGACTGCGGGATCTGCACAGGTGCCGTCACAGTTCGGAGGCTTGGGTTAATTGTATTAGATTGTTGATGATGGTTGATAGAAGTGGTTCATGACGGTTCAGGACGGTTCAGGATGGTTCATGATGGTTCATGATGGTTCGTGATGGTTCATGATGGTTCATGATGGTTCGTGATGGTTCATGATGGTTTGTGGTACTGCTTAATGATGGTTGATCGAGGTTCATAACAACAATGGTTAACTATTCATACTTGATGATGGTTGATTCTTAGAAACGAATGATACAATCACGTGGTGGTATAACTAGTTGACTGGTTCAATCACCACCTTTTGATCATTAAGAGCCATCGTTAACACCATCATGAACATTGATTTCAGCCGTTAATAATCCATGATTAAACATAGCCGCGGTTGATTATTGAAGCCGGGCGGTGTTAACGATTCACCATGCCTTCAACACCTCCATGCTTAGCCATTGACCATCAGCGACCTATAGCCCTGCAGCGGCTGCCATGGCAGGCTTTGATCTTAGCACCGACCCGTGAGATTGCAATGCAGGCGAGGCAGGTAGCTGGAGAACCAGCTGGTGGCTAATGGGTGGCGATGGTTGATGATGGTTGGACTTAGACACGGTTAGGTATTGTGATGATGATGATGATGATGATGATGATGATGATGATGATGATGATGGTGGTGGTGGTGGTGGTGATGATGATGATGATGACTGTGAGAGATGATTCATGGGGTTAAGCATCATGGTCAACGAAGGTCCATGATGATTGATTGCAGATAGTTGATGTGGATGATCATTCATGTTTAATGATGATTAATAGTAGTCAGTCAATGGCCAATGACAATTTCCATTGAGGAGAACATCCAACGACAATCACTCATGGTTGTACCACATTGATTAAGCTGTAAACCATTTTTCGAAACCCATAGTTCTATGCAAATTATGGCGACCTCAGCCGAGGGAACGAGGTGGGGTTCGAAGATCTAACGAGGTCAGCGCCGAGGTGGCGAAACGTGAATTAAGCAATCCAGGCTCATTATATGGCTGATTCGAAACAGGGAGAAGCAAAAACAACTTTTCAGGGTCCGAAAAGTTGTTTTCTGTGATCGCAGCACATCCAGAGAACGAAAGAAAGAAAGCAACTTTTCAGGCTCCGAAAAGTTTTTTTTTGTTTTCGCAGTACGTCCAGACAGGAAAGAAATAAAACTTGAAAAGGTAGTTTATTGTTTGACCAAAACTAAGCCCTCTTCGGGAGTCGAACTTGGATCTAGCGCATGCTGAGCAGGTGTGATACCACTACACCAGAAGGACCTGGATTCCTGATGACCATGTGGTTATATTATCCCCGATAGCAGAGCTTTTGGTGCGTCTCTCGTTTGCAGCCTTGAGGCTTTCCAGCCGCTGTGAAGTTTTTGCCCTCACATGGAAGATTCACGGTGGTGACAGGAGATTGACTCACAGGCACGTGCACACATGCAGAACAAGCACGCGCGCAGAACAAGCGCACACGCACAAGCACACTTGCACAAGCACACTTAGAAACCTCATGGCTGCGGATGCTGTCCGCGTTCTTGTGCAGAGCCGATTGGCAGCTCCCTTTGAGACTCACAAGGGGCTGGCGGCAACAGTGGCTGACATAGTTGAGGACTTTGCAGCGCACGTTGGTATATGGCATCCAAACGCATACACAGTGTATGTAGGGGATGATGTTGCTGACCCGTCCGAAACCTTGGCCCACCTCACTGGTGGGCAGATGGGTCTGGTCTGGTGCTGTTGTGGGGCACCGCGTGGGGACTGCCTTGCGCGTGAAGGCTTGCTGTGTCACAGCCCCAATTGGCAAAGCTGAGTTCGTTAAGTGCTTTGGCAGCTCATATTTTTTTGAAGGTTTTCCTCATGTCCAGCAGAGAAAGAGCATGGCTGGGTGGGTTTTTTTGGAGGGCCCGAGGTAGATTGACCAGTCGCAAGTACTTTTGTCTGAGGCTCTCGCAGGAGTGCGGCTGTGACAGTGCTGATGTTGAAAGCTGATGTTGAAAGCACTTGGGTTGCAGTTGCTGGCAAGGATGATGCAGGCCTGTCGCTGGAGCAATGGCACGCTTTGACCAAGCTTCATTTCGAAACGCTCAGCGATGTGAAGCTCTTTGCAGACATGTCCACTGCTGCCGAAGTCTTGGCGCGCCTCCCGAAGGGATGTCTGCTCCGTGCAGAGGAAGAGCCTCAGGAGGAGAGACTGGCTGCTTGCGTGCCGGTATTGAAGTAGCAGTCAGTAGTTTCAAAACTGGAGACATTGGGCGTGTCCATGTTTTGCCTTGGGAATACAGACGGTCTTTCCTTTCCTTGTTTTTTTCTTCACGGTTTCCAGCAGCTGCCATGCGTCAGGAGGGAGATTGGTTGTGGGTGAAAGTCCACGCTCGGGAACAGACTGGCTTCGTCACGTTTGGTCCTGTCAGCGAAGGCTCGCAGGGTTGAGAGACACTGACAGGCAGCTGAGCATAGTTTGCGCGAGAGACTCGCCCCCTCACCTGCGCAGCTCGCCGGCGTCTGCCAGGCAAACCTCTTCTCGCCCGGCAAGTCGGTCTCTCACAAGATGGCTCTCCATTTGATCTGGCAGCTGTGGCAAGGGCGTCTGCTGCAGACATCGCGCAGGACAGCCGTGACTTGGGCGGGGGTACTCCTGAGCTGTGACGTGCCCGGGATGCTCCCGCTGTGGATTCACTTGTTCCTTGGGCGTTCCTCAAAAGGAGCCGTGACGTGCCGTGGATGCTCCCGCTGTGGGGCCGCTTGTTCCTTGGGTGCTCCTTTACAGAGCCGTGACGTGCCATTGGGTGCTCCCACTGTGGGGCCGCTTTGGGAAGTCTGAGATCATCAAAGCTTACGATATGTTCCACCCGAGCTGGGTCGCATCGCAAGAAGCTTTGAGCGAGAAGTCTCAAGCGCTTGCAGCGCTTTGGCAGGCTGCGCCAGATGAGCTTCTTGGTGGCTTGCGGCATCTCTTTGCTATCCGGGACTTGATTCTGGGGAGGCCAGAAGGCCAGGCTGTGCAGCGAGGCTTGGATTTGTGGATTCTGGTGCGCCAGGAGTTGGGGCAAGCAGGGGTGCAGAGTTCTGCTAGGCAGGTACTCAACAGCTACCTGTGTGCTCAAACGCAGTCAGCTTGTTGCGAGAGAATTTTTGCTGCCGTAGAGGAGCTGAAGCTCCTTGCCAGGGCAAGAAACCTTTCATTCTTTCTGAGTTTTTGTTTTTGGTGACTTCACATGACAAGAGTCACATAGTGTAGTGGTTTCTTCCAAGCTCGGTAGGCATAAGGTCTTAGGTTCAAACCTGGGAGGGGCAAATTATGTATTGCCTGCTTTGCGATGGAGGGAAAGATGTTGGAACGGTAAATTCCCAAATTCATCTGACCAGGAGGATTGAGGTCCAAGCAATGAAAATTCAACTTTTCAGGCTCCAAAAAGTTGAATTTTCGTCTTGCTAGTTTGCTACACTGACATTGTGGTCATTCATTGCCGGTTGCCCAGACCCGTTTGCGGCAATGTCTTTTCTAGCATAGGCCTAGCTTTGTCGACAGTAGCCACTAATCCACTAGGCTCCTTGATACTTAACCCGCCTCGACAAGGAAGCGCTATGGCAGTGGCATCTCTCACAAGCACATTGAGGATAGTCTGATCTGCGCGCACGGCCCTTCGGAGTGGGACTCTTTGCAGGGCCCTTTGCTTGGTCAGTGTGTAGATGTCTTTCTTCAAAAGGAAAGGCGCTTTGCTACTGCTAGGTTCGTCCGGAAGGGTGGCAAGCTGCGGCAGCGTCTGAGAACTGTCCGTAGCGATTTGGGCAAGAAGCTCATGCAGTACAGACGCAAAAAGGCCTGTCGACCAGACAGTGCCAGGGGCTTGGTGGACGGCGAAGTGGCTCTTGAGCCTGCTGTGGGTGGACGAGAATACTCCGACATCATGGTCGACATGAGCCCTCCAAAGAAGCGCCGGTGAAGAAAAGTGCAGATCCGGACGGAGCTGGCAGTTGTGCATAATGGTATCAGTTTATCAATCCGTAGTTAATGCATTTCAAGGTTGACGAGCCGCTATTTAGCCGATATAGATTTAACGAGGCGACCTACTATTTTGCAAACCGTATTTAACGAGGCGAGGTGTTAAATGCTCCATCCCAATTTCACAAACGAGGGAGACGAGGTAAGAATTAAAATAGTTTCCCCAGATGGTTATAGGTTCTATCATGTGTATTCATGTGTGACCAATGAATTCAGCAAGGGGTTAATTGACCCATCTTTTACCCACGGTCCTATGGTAGCTAGTATAATGAATGAATACAAGTGGATTTCACAGCCATGTTGCTTGATTGAATGTAGAATGGGATTCTCGGTGTTTGCGCCTGGGGTTATTAGAATCCTGTACTGCAGTCTGTCTGCAGTACTGTAACCTGTTTGCAGCCAGTACAAAGGGGAGTGCCAGCCAGTTTAGTGGACAATCATTGTTGAAAGTTCTTGAGTGTATTTGTTCATCAATACTTGGTACCATTTTTTTCTGTTCAGACCCGTTCAGCTGTTGTCCGGAAAAGCTGGTTTTTGCTCATGATTACCTTGTTATCCCTAATCACTACCTCGTTATTGCTGTTTTTGGGTGGTTATCGTTGGTCTTTGATGGTCAACGGTTATCACTCACCTTGTTCTTTCCCTGTTGCTGGTTTTTGGTGGTGGTTTTTTTTTCTCACTTTTTTATTGCTGCTTTTCTACCTTTTTGCTGGTTAGTTTGCTGGTGTTTATTGCTGGCGCTTGTCGATCGAAATGACCCCAGCTGTCTCTGCAGATTGCCGACGAACTCGAGAGACTGGCATGGTGCCTTGATTAGGGATGTCCTCAGATCCAACGTGGTGCAGTACAGTAGTGGATGTGGTGGTGGTGGTGGTGGTCGTAGCAGTAGTACTGGAGTAGCGGTTGTTGTTGTTGTTGTTGTTGTTGTTGTTGTTGTTGTGGTTGTTGTTGTTGTTGTTGTTCTTGTTGCTGTTTTGCAGGTCATGTTTTTGTGTCATTGTCAACTTTGGAACCCAGAGGTTCGGGCTGGCTGCGATCTCAAAGTCTGGCTTATGTGCGAATATGTGCGACACTCATGGCAGTCGTTTTTTTCTTATTGTTTTGATGAGGTCTGAGTTGTGTGTATGTTTTGCAACTACAACTAAATTCCTGGGTTCCCTCTTGCATCTGATCCTTTATATTTTTGCTTTGTTTCGGGGTACCGCCAGTCATCACCAGCTCCAATATGCATCCCCAATTTCTATGTACAGTACAACAACCTACAAGCACAACTGCTTGACAAGTCAGTTTGTCTGGCAAAAACAAAAGCCATACCGTATGGCCGTGGGAAGTGAGATCCCTTAGGTACAGTACTTCAAGTATGGCTTATTCACCTCCCTCGTTTGGCTCACGAGATATCCAAAATGCTGGTATACAAGATGCCATTCATTCCCAAAAGAAGCATGACTCAGGTCATGCCTACAGTCAGGTACAGACATGAGGCTGCGTTGGAGTCATGCACGGACATGATGGTCAACTAACATTTTGGCATATTTTGGCATAGTTGGTGATGATTAAGGGAACCCCTTCAGCCTGAAATCAAGCTGCTGCAGAATTGATCAACAATAGGTCTTATCCATAATCAACCATGATGGTTGACAATGCTTAAGCATCAACCATCAAAACAAAAGTTGGTACCCATCAACCATCATTACCATGCTTCAAGGGGTAATAACCTACCTTATTCAGTGATTTACCAATGGAACCATCATCAAACGGGATGAGAATTGACTATATTAATACAATCATTGCACACGTTCATCCATTTCTAGTCACGACCAACCGTTACTCGCAATCCATCAACTATTGTCCACCAGTAAACCATAATAGTCAACACTTTCAGCTGCACATTTGCTGCTTCCTGAGGTACTTGGATCCCCCAGTGGATGCGTGGAAGCCCAGCAACTCCAGATCCGTAAAGAAATGGAACCACCTTCCATCATCTCCCAGCTTTTCACCGGAGGTGGTGGTTGCTTGATTGATTGCTTAGTTGGTTGCCTGGTTGGCGGATTTTTTCTGGAGGGTTCCAGTGTTCTCTGGTAGTGGAACATTGCCAGCAGCTGATGAGAATACAGGATTTCCTATACTCGAAGCACTATTGAAGGAGCTCATTCAAAGTGTTTTTTTCACGGCTCTTGTGCTTATTTCATGATGGTATCCCAAAACATCAGTGGAAACCGCCCATCTTCTTTTGCAAGATTGGGGCTAATTGATTATTAGCCCGTTATCAACAGCCAATCATTCTTCACTGCTGTAAACCAGTCTTCGTCACTATCAGCCATTCCAACCATAAATTACTATATCATCAAACCGACCATACATATTTGGTGGATCTGGGGAGAAACCCATTATCTTGGAACGCCTGCGCTTGCTTCCTCACTCCGCGCGCTTGCTTCCTCACTACGCGGCAGTTGAGGTTGGCTGCTTTATTGGCGGCGTGCCGCTGGAGGAGGACGAGGCAGGTTGTTCGTAGTGTTGCGTCGGTGGCGGCTTGTGCTCCAGTCCCTAAAAAAAGATGAAATTACAATGACTGGCTGGTGGTTTCAAATATTTTTATTTTCCCTAGTAGTTATTAACAAATGGCTGGTTGACTAATATTTTTCACAGGGTTGAAACCACCAACCAGATGAGTTTCGAACAGAAATATACCATATCAAAGCTTCAAAAATATATAATTACAGATCTCAAACAACTACATGATATCTTCACATGTATTTGTATATATGAGATATCTCTTCACCAAATTATCCAAACAAACATCGACATATCGCTGCCATAGCGTCAATCGTTGAACTATCACTGGCTCGGTCAGAGGAGCGGCTGTCCAACTCCGCTCCACATGTGGTGGCTGGAAGCTCAGGTTCAATCGTCCTGATGACTTGATTCAGCTGCCCTAGTAAAAGCAGGTAAAAAGCAGAGTTCCAGCTCAGCTGTAGCCCTGCTGATTGGGATTCCAATTTCTGAGGTGGGCAGTCCCGGCCGAACCTTGAAGTTGCTGCGCGAAGGGCTGTTGCTCACTGATGCGCCACTTGTCTCACCATGATTTTTTCCGCAGGGCGGTGGTTTATTCTGAAGCCATGGCTGTCACATTTGTAAGTTGCTTAGCTTTATAGGTTGTGGTCATCTGACCAATGGACATATAGTTTGCCCGGTTTCTTTGTTGGGATGGGAGAGTCTCTCCAATCGCTGTGTCAGCTCCTCCAAGAACTCCCAGCAAGGTCACAATTTCCAAGTTGTCAACCAGCAGAAGCACATCAGTTGCACGAGTTTTTGATGTGTTTTCAAGAGGTGAGTGCACGTTGGCTTATACACGAGCCCTTCTGTGAGTCCCCCTGTTCTGCACTCCGTGAAATCGTCAACTCATCAACTCTAAAATTGCTTGCTCAGTCGCAAGGACTTGGGGGCACACCCTGCGGCAACTGGGTGGAACTCAGGCGCTTCTTGGTTCTGGACGAAGCGGATAAGCTGTTGGATACCAACTTCAGGCATGACTGAGCGGCCACGCCCGGGTCACAACAGCTGCTGAAAATCTTGGCGCACCTTTGCTGGACATTTGGGGCACCACCGTGGGAATCAGCTATCGTACATGGTGGAAGATCATCTGTGGTGGTACCACCAAATTAGATGCTCTAGAAGGGTTGCTTGTAGCATGGTAACTATGGATGATGTATGCAAACAAGCTGCGTCAACTGTTTTCATCCAAAGAGAAATAGAGGTCTTTGACACTATATTTTAAATATTGTATTTTTGATCCTAAGGAAAAGCCATGCAAAGACTATCCCAAGAACTCCGGCCAAAAAACTTGGCACCCCATATTGATGGGTAGGAAAATTGGATTGTTGCTTGGCCGGTCGTTTGGTTGGTTGTTCGGTTGGTGGAGAATTGCCGAAACCATCGACCAAAACCATTCAACAACACCGGTGGATCCTTGGTAGGGTTCCACGTGGTCTGACCTGGTCGTGTGTGGGGTACTGGTAGAATCTGGAATCGATATTGACAAAAGGCAGGGGTCCTTCCAGTTCTCATCCAGTTTATTAACCATGTGTAATGTGTAGTATTTCATAGTAGTAAACCAACCATTTTGGGGGTTCTCTATTTTGAGAACCCTCAGAATGATAAAATCAATAGGTGCAAAGGGCAACCCTGAGCTTGCAATCATCGCTCGGCCTTGCAGCTTAGCCGCCTTGGTTCCCCGGTCTGTTTACCGTGGTCGCGGGTGGCCGCAGGCATACGCTGGGGACAGGATTCAGCAACCCGGAAAATGCAGATGGGATAAGAAAGGGGTACTTGTACCAAAAAAAATACTTCAATGGAATCACTGGCAAGGAATCGAGCTTCGAGCTTTGATGACTTTAAATGATTTTGAAACAGAGCCAAATAGGCAGTCTGTCATCGAGAAGCGAATTGGACTGGTCATTCTGCTCGTTTTGTTTGTGTGTTTTGTTTGCCCGCCTCATGATTGGCGTGATGGAGATCAGCAAATATCAAACACACATTAACCAGCAGTAAAGGAATAGATGTAACCCGCACTTCGGAACCAACAACAAACAGAGTGTCGTTCTTCGGGACTGGAGTAATTATAGAAAAAAGGTACTCGGGAGACCCTTTCCCACGTTTTGTACAGTTTTGTAACAAATCCATCAGAGGAGTCATTAGCGCTTTTATGGTACTTCCCGGAAGTACAGATGTGAGGGGTTGCTCATAAGGCTGACTATCGCTGGCTTTTTGAGCAGGCTGGCCAAGGAAAAACTGATCTTAATATTTTCGGGACGCTGCCAGCAACAATCATCAATTCAAACAGGGGATCATGGCATTTTCAGGGCAGACCCATCTATCAAACAAAAAATTCAACTGCCTGGGCGAAGGCGGATCCTGAGAAACCCCGGGGGCTCACAGCTGCGGTCGCTGGCGATTGGGGTACAGCGGTCAACCAATTGAACTCTGGTTAGTCTTTTAGCGGGAGCTAGAATTCTATAGAGGAGTGGAGGATAGGGTCCACTTCTTACATCATTACCTCATTTTTGGTGATCAGCATCAGCATGTCAAGGGCGCCGAGTTTTAGCCATGAGATGATCAAAGCTTGGTGATGCCCAGGATGAACTGTTGGCAATTGGTTCATGACTAGAACCGTGGATGTGTCATAACCAACACCATGCAAGCCATAGTTTCAATTCACATCCCAGCAGCCTTAGGGGTACTCATTTCGGATGTTTTCACAGGGTGAATAGTGACCATTTGATGATTCGGTCATGTTGCGAGAAAGCACAAACCGCCAGCTACGGTAAACTTGGAGGGTGTTTTTTATTGCTTGGAATGGATCTCCTAGCAGAAATTGTGCTGGAGTCTGAAAAATGGAGGCCATAAGAGGGATTGCAGTAACCAGCACAAATGCATGAAATGTGGCTATGGCTTTTCAGCGACCATTCAAACAATTTAAGATATAAGCAACCGTCCTGGCAAAAACTATTCTGGTCACTTACAGGATGTTGATGTTCATCAGGCGTACGAGGGGTTTAACTCAAAAACAGATATCGGACTTCCTATGAGCCAACCAGTTTGAAAGAGACTTGAAAGAAAGATCTCGACTATGGCCGCAACGGCACTGGGTACATTCAACATGGCTTTGGGCTGTTCTGCTGGGCTATGGTTGGTCCCAAACTGTGAAACTCAGGTGGCCAGACGTATGCGCACCTCTTGTAGCCTAATTCTGCCATAGTTCTGGCTGATTAGAACCGGTCAAGCCGTTAAGCATTTACAACTGGTTTCAGCTGGTTTCAGCTGGTTACAACTGGTTTCAGCTGGTTTTTAACTGTTTAAAACTGGTTTCAACTGGTTTTAATTGGTTTAAACTGGTTACAACCATGGTTTTTGGAGTTTGATGGACTTTTTGTATCTCCTGTTGCTATGATTGCTGTGTTGTAATTGTGCTGGCTCGACAATGGCCCGACCGGACGTGGACCTATTCACCATCGCTTGACTAACAATTGCCAAGTATCATCATCTATCATTAACCATGATCAACCGTCATGTATTGGCATTAAAAGGCATCATTATCTACTACCAAACATAATTAACCAGCTATCGTGTGAACCATGGGTTTAAACCATTAACTCATGTTGCTTCATCAATGATGATCAGAGCCAATAGTTAACCAATGATTTAAACCCAGGAGTTCAACTCAATGATGCCGTCATATCACGAGTAAACCCATGAGTTTAGCCGTCGCAGCTTGTCAGCCAACCGCTCCAGCGCATCAACCAGCCGAGCACCGCAGAGGCTGGGTCCATGGCAGAGGAAGAAACCAAGGAGCCCATGGATGAGGAGAAGGACGCGTTCCGAGTGGGATCAGGAGTGACCCATGGCAAATAGTGGTTATATCAGAGTCAATATTGGTGACTACTTTTTGTTCGGATTTTGATAATTTTGGGTCCATCATAAGTAGTGGATGGCTCATAGATAGTTTCTCAAGTCATAGGGGACCCCCCCGGTTATGTTATCTCCAGTTTACTAGCCATTTACTGTAATAAACCATCCTGATTTTGGGAAACCACCATGTGATGGGTGTGCAATCATTACATAAAGGTTTTGTAATGGTTCAATCATTGGCAATAATCATTGGATATCATTGGTGTTAATTGAGATATTTATAATATGTTGTATGATGAATAGTTGTTCATAGTGGTGCCAAAAATTACCTCATCGTTTTGTTTCGAATTGCTGGATGTTCAGAATCCAAACATATGCCAAGTAGGCTAATAATCGCTTGCAATAAGCTGTTGTAATCGTTTTGCAAGATCCTTACGAACGACAAAAAATAATGATCTGTTTTATCATCCTATTTCATGTCTTTATCGTGGTGCAGCCGGCTGTAAATTTGCAGCTCCGTTGGTGATTATGGGCTATTAATCAAGCATCATTTGAGCATTATGAGCCACGATTAGCTATTAATCACCATTAACCAAGTAGTTTTAGTTCTATGTGCAGGACAGAATTTGGCTCATTGCCCAAACATATACTATTTCACACTCACATAGATGGATACTTCATCATTGAACTGTGAATTATGCTTGAGCACCTGCTTGCGTGGATCAACCCCGGAATATTTCTTGAGTCCATGTTTGGATCATGGATTTAATTCATCAAGAACTGCCTTAGCAGCAAGGCACTGCGGGCCATTTTTTGACGGCTTTCGTGGGTTCCTGGACCCATTGACATCATGACCCGGCAACTTTATTTGTGTCCTCAGGCAAAGATAAGCATTCTGTCACAGCGATGGTCAGAAAATGGATGCAGAATGCATGTTTAATTCTATAGATACAATCCTATCATTCTCATAATATAGTTCTGAAAGCCAGAAGCCACACATTTTGAGAGACACTCGTTCCTCAGGAGGTTCCCAAAGAGGATGGCGGCGATGGCGGCCAGGAGGGGCAGGCGCGGTATTGGTCGCCTCCGAACCGGTTGATGGGTTCTAGGATTGACCATTTATAGCAGTAAACCAACCAACAATATTGTTCAACCATGTTATCAAAATAAGTTGTTCAACCATGTTCATTTTATCCCAAATCATCCATCCAGTTTATTGACCATTTATAGCAGTAATCAACCATGTTTTGGGGCCCCTACATTGAGAAACAACCTTTTTGCGAGTTGATAGAATGATGTGGTGACAACTAGGGTTGTGGTACAACATTATCATCTTTGGGTACCAAACATGGTGTAGTTAATCTAGTCAACTCGAACCATCTTTGTGGTGAATGGTTGTTGATCAACGGTCTTTCGGGTGGTGGACATTGGACACAATCAGCGAAACTAACAAATCGAATAAACCCTGGCAGGTGAGGTTTGTTATATTTTGTTGATCGGCTTTGTATTAGGATGTCTTGGACTACTGGTAGGGTCCAGCTTGTTATAATGGCCTCGTTACAAGGACCACATTCAGCAGCAACCTGGTTGTAGCTGTGATCCTTTTCCTGGTGTAGAGTTCGACCCTGCTCTACCCGATGATCAGCGGCAAGGTCAGCCCTAGATGGTTGAAACCACTGGTTTTCACAAGGATCCAGTGAGGTGAAGTAAGGACCGCTTCGATTGGATGGATTCGCCAGTGACTGCCAGTGTTGCTGGCTGATGTGTTAGGCACACACGCACAAGCACATCCCAAAAAGCATACCCATGTATGTATAGATTCCAAACAAACAAATGTGTGCATTTAGAAAAAACACATTTTTTGTTGCAGATCTATCCATTCCTTTCGCCAGGGCCGCACCCCGGGGCCGCTCAGGCGGAGGCTCAGGCTGAGGAGGCCAAGGAACTTGAAGGCGATGCACCGAAAGACGCACGACCCAAGGTGAAAGAAGGCGGACCGAAAGCAGTCGCTTTAGCCATGGATCTCTGGAAAATACAAACCACTAGATACATTGAATCAACGGTTATTCCTTAACACAACAGTATGTATATACATGTTCTATAAACATAATATGTAAACTGTCATCATTCATCGGTTCTCGGAACATTGATCACGAGTCATTCTCATCACCGGTGATTCTGCCCTATGCCCATCCATCATCACTGGCAAACTGCTCCGTCAGCTTTCCAAGTTCATGGCAAAACCAAAGGTGGATGGGTTTCCCACACTTACAGTGATACAAAACCTTGGAACAAGATTGAAATAGTTTTGTACACTAAGCCTTGCTAACTCTGAATAGTGTAAGAATGAACCCACCCTTGGGAAGATGAGCAACAAGATTGATACAAAGCCATAGTGATTGTTCATTCTTCCCAACCTAAAACTTAGGTTGAGTGCCATAAGTCATTTTGGTTTTGCCTTGGGAGGTTGGCTTTGGGTCTCATCACCAGCTCCAACAGCGGCTGGGAGTTCGATTTCTATCTTCATCTTTGATGCTTTCTATGGGAGTGCATCCAAGTCTCAATTCTAGATGCCATCATGCCTTAATTTTGAGGTATATATCAGTATATCATATACCATGTGTTCAAGTGTGCTTAGTGTTCCATAGCCATCGGCCACCAGCTTCTTCCAGGGACCGTGGGCTTGAACTTTGAGCAATCGACGCTGAATACCATGCCAGTGAACGGCGGCAAGATGTTGATGCCGCTGACGGAAGGAGAGCACACGGCGGTGTAGAGATGAACATACCGCAAGGGTACTATTTGGGGCCATTGAAACATGAGCAACATTGATTAGAAGTGCTTGAAATATCTTGGTGGATCTACCTCAAAACTAGGTACTATACTAAGATTAGAGTACGTGCTTCAGCAGCCCTAAAGTGGCCCTGAACCCCCCCCGCAACAGCTACGGGGGTCCACAACAACAGTGACCTATGCAGGGATCGTGCTAGGATGTTGTGAAAAAGCTGTGGCTATGGTAATTTGTAGTGGAGGTAAGCAACCATTTTTTGGTCACGAAAGGAGGATGGAGGTACGGAGTTTCGACCTGTTTTTTTTGTAGTCATGATGACTGGTTGCAGATGACAAAGAGTGCAGCAGTGCATACACAAGCGACCTTGTACATTATAAGACGTATGAGCAACTGGTCTGGTCTAAGGGGGAAGAATGAAGGATAGACATTCCAACTCGGGAGATTCTTTCTCTCCTCACTTTGTGGTGCATGAAACCTAAACGCCTTGGACGCTTCACCTGCAATCCATTCATAGACGCCACGATTCGGGGATCCAAGAATTAGAGAGGGACCGGCTCACCATCGAAGTATCTTGAGAGGGGCAATTTGTTGATTTTTGGGGTGAACTTGTGGTTGTTAGATGTTTTTAGGGTTCTTGAAGCACCAAGAACTACTAGGCTGGGTGCAATTTCTGTACTGAGTCAAGCATTGATCTTCAGTGGAAAGATCTACCTGAATCTACCTTCCACCTGGTGTGGGTCCCACGCTCAGGAGGCATGCAACATCTCCTGGCCTGTGTTCGATCTAACACTGGCGTCAAGTCCCTGAGCTGAATTTTGAGAGGTCAGGTGCCTTCGGGTTCTCAGCACGAGGCAGCTGCTTGGGTGTCACCGGCTGGTCCTCAGTAGCTTGGAGTTTCAATCATCCCAGGACTGGATTTCTTCAGCAGTTCTCCCGTTCCCATGTGGGCACACCCGCACTGAGGTCTGGAAGATATATGTTCGAAGTGCGTCGCTGGGTTGCGGAGGAGAAGGTGGGTGGTTGGCCATTGTGGATACCCCATTTTTTTTTCTGAAACCAATGGTTTCAATGCTAAATGATGGTTAAACACTTGTCAAAAACATGATTTGGTTCGTGGTTCTGAACATTTAATGATGTTTCCCAATGTTTGCTGTTGATGGTTGGATGATTGACACATATTTTTCAGAGGGGCAGTTCAACCACCAACCAGGAAATTATGATTTTATTGGGGAATTGTCTCGCGGCTTGCCTCCAATTTATGGGTAAGAGGGTGGGGCATGGTCATTTTCTGCAAGTTTTCGCTTGACTAACTAGTACATGTTCTGGCATCCCGATGTAAAACCCCCCCCTATTTGTACTGTTTTTTTCCCATTACGCGCACCTTTATAAATCAGTGCTAGGCCCACCGACTGGGGATGAACAGCCATGATGTCTTGGTGAACTGGTTGGTTCTTAGCCACTGTTAATGCCGTGATTAACGAGTATCAACCGTCATTTACTTGGTTTGCTTTGCGGTTTCGAACATGATTGGGAGTGGATGTAACAGCCTACCAGAAATCATTAACTATAACTGTTGAGCCATTTTTTTAAACTAGTAGACCATAAGCCATAGGAGACCCCTGGGTTTAAAACCTCAATGTATCTCATTGTATCCAAAGAACTGATCTTTGCGCAGGATCATCGCTTGCTGTGCCACTAACACAGCCATGGCTAGGCATATGCTTAAGCATCCTCAACATGAAGTGAGCCTTGGGTAAAGATTCCAGGTATTACCCAGGTATCTAAGGACCATATCATTCCTCAACCATGATTCGATGTATAGATTCAGTTCGCGCTGGCGTGTGCATCAGGCTGTTGTACGATGATTCAGATGGACGCACCAAAACATCACAGAACCCCCCGGTGTACCAAAAGACTTGAGTTTGTTGAATGGTCAGATGATGTCAGGTGACATTTCGGGGTGGCTCCAAATTGTTAAGCAGGACAATTCAGATGAACAATAGAAGAAAATGGATGGTTTACAATCAAACGTAATCGTTGATCTCCTTCTCTTAGTTAGGCACTGCGTTTTGGAACTATACCCATTTGACTGTTCTGAATGCCAGTTGGATCGAATTGATGAGGTGCAACTTTTGATTGACTTGCAAGCTGCAGGCATATCTGCAATTATGCAACTGCTGCTGGTGTACATGACGCTGGTTACAGGAAAGATCCACAAGACACCGAAAGGCCATGGCCTTTAATGATTATTCAGTGGCTACAATATCAGCCGCTGACCATTCCCGTAATCGACCATCATTGAGCATAGTCAATTACTCGCAACCATGGTTGACCAGTATGATTCAGTATGATCCATGATTAACTTCATATCATAATCCATTGCTATCCATCATATATACTATTGACTATTAACCGTTATTACCAACCACATCAATCATTTTGAAGGTCAACATAGATCAACCAGTCATCATTCACTGACTGAGGCATCCTGGAGACTCTGAATCCCTACGACCAGCCGGGAAGCAGGCGCGGGCTCCAGATCTGAAAGGGCATGCTGGTCCTATTCTGATGATTCACAATAATTAGTAACTTTTTAACAAATCGCCACCCATCGGTGGATTTACCAAGCGCATCCAAACACATCCATCTTTGCGTACATGTTGCAGTTGCTTTATTCTGACAGATATCCCGTTACCAACAACAATCGGAAGTAACGCCTGGTTCGGTCCATTATCACCGGTAATTCCGTTGGTATCACTGTTTTTCACGGTGATTACATGTAACCGTACAAAACGAATACGCACTTTCAACTTCAATGTATTAAATAAACATTGAAATGTCCCGTTGATGTATTCATTACAGTGAAGCAATATTGTCAACATCAAATTGTTCTATCCTGATCATATTGGAAATCATGATTGGGTCACCGGCACCAGAAATAATGATCAGCCATTATCACCATTGCTTCGCCGGCGCATTCCTTTTGCGGCGTTTCACTTGGACCTAGAACGAAGCAATGAAGCCCCTGTGAATCAACATCCCAATCTTTCACTTGGGCTTTGGAGTGAGGACAAATACTGGTTTATATTAATATTGAATAATAGGGGATAACAACCAACAGTATTAACAGTAATGCAGGTTAAGAACTACTGTACTGGTTGGTGGTTTTAAGCATTGTTTATTTGCCCTAGAAATTATTGATACATTGTTAGTTGACTCATTTTTTTCAGAGCTGAAACCACCAACTACTCGTAGCTTGGGTGTTGAAATGATGGTGAATTGTTGATTGTGGCTAGTGGTCGATTGCTCAACCACGAACTGATCATAACCACTAACCCATCATCAACACCATGTAATAATTATGCACAAACCGATCATTGCCGACAAGTAAAATTTGACCAACATGAGTGATTGGTTAGAGGTTGATGGTGGTTTGGTGCCTACCCAACCAGCACCAACCATGGTTAACCACCAAAATATCCCACCCGTATCATGGCACGAACGCGCGACGCGCGCACCGCATGCACCTCAGGGTCTACATGCCCCGGCAACACTTGCGCATTGGGCTTTCGCAGAGCACATCTTCCCTGTTTCTGGCCGAAGACCCTGCGAATTGTTGCCACTCGTCCAAGGGAAGGGGTGGAGTGCCGCGATCTGCAGGGGGCGCACCCTCTCCAGTGGCCAGCGTTGGTGGTGGTCAATCGGTGGTGAATTTCATGCAGCTTATGGTTTTTGGAGGGAGTTCTTTTGCGGGAAGAAGAGATTGGTATATAAAATTGTGGTTTCTGAAACATTCGAACGCCCAAAATGGTTGGTTTGTTACTAATACTGATTCACATTGGATGATTTGGGGATACTCCTATGAGTTGAGAAACCACCAAATGGTTGTAGCACCAAAACTGAGCATGGCCGTGAAAGTAATGAGCAGCTAGGATCAATCTTAACTCTGAAGTCAGGGTTGACAATGGTTCAGGGGGGTTCACCAACGGTCCTTGATGGTTGTTCACGCTGCAATATGAACCGATGTTCACCACTTCTAAACAGGGATTGCATTTCTGAACTGAACTCTTTTTACAGTGAACTAGTTTATTTCAGTTTAGCCGCGAACTATCGTTTTGCTTCTGGAAGACGAAGCATTCCCAAAACAATGGTCGGTCTCCATCTGCATTCCCTCCAAAATCTTAGGCCAGATCTGAGAAACCAAGGGGTTGGCGGTGTACCTGACTCCTTGGACCCCCGAAGTTCAGCTGCTTGCAGGCTTCGATTGCGATGGCGTCTTCGTACACAACAAAGCTCGCACTAGGACACATGAGAGCGTCTGCCATGAATACAGTTTTTCTGCGCGTCATCAATGGATGATTAGCAATGGTCAAAACCCACTGGGTTATCATGGGTTATGAGTAGCTGAGTAACCACAAACAATGAACTTGTAAGGAACGCATGTTCTGGAGCAAGCAATCTAATAGTTTGAATCCGGTGTAGTGATGTGTAGTGTAGGTCTATAGAATCCAGCACTTTGGATATCAGGATCCAGTAGTTCTCCTTTGCGTAATTTGTTTAAGGTTGTTTAAACCTATAAAGATAAACTTACGTGTAGCCGAACATGAGAAGCGTCAATAACTGCTTTCGCAATTGCCTACAACATCTTTAAGGGTGTAGAAAGTTTGCTCATTGATTCATAGGTACTCTCTAACTTGTGGAACATCCACCTATCAGGTTTGGGTAGATGAAAGTGTCATGGCATAGATGCTGAGTAGAAACCAGAATGCTTCAGATCATGATTACAACTATCAGGATTTTGATGATGCTTCCAGTCACGACCATTTGGTTGATGGTTCAAACCATGAATTGTGGGAGATCCATATCGGTACACATCCTCTATGGTGAAAACCGTCAGCTATATTGATCATTGTGAGTCATCCCAAACCATTCTCAACGATATTTGACCATCATCACCAACCCCAGGTTAAACCACTATTAACTAACATCTCTAAGCATCATTCACCATGCACTTTAAATTCATGAAACACTACTAACCACTGCTAGCCACTACCAACCACTACAAAGTCACTACCAACCAGTACTAAGTCACAACCAACCGCTACTAAGCCACTATCAACCACCACTAAGCCACCATAACCTGACCTTTAAAGGAGCAACGCCCGATGGTGGCGCGACCAGACCGTGGCCTTGTTGCTGAACTTGGATGCTGCAAGTCCCAACGTGAACACTGAGCCTGGGCGCTGAGTAGTGGCTTAGTAGTGACTCAGTAGTGGTTGGTAGTGGTTCGTGGTGGCTGGTGGCGGTTAGTAGTGGTTAGTAGTGGCTGGTAGTGGTTGGTAGTGGTTAATGAATGGTAAATTGTTGGTGATGGTTAGTAGTGGCTTAGTGGCTTGGTAGTGAATTAGTAGTGGGTTGAGTGTAACTTTGTTGGGTTGGGTGTCTTCAGTGTAACTTCAGTGGGTTTAGATGGGCTTAGGGTTTCTAGGGCTTTCAGTGAGTTGAATGTTTCTAGGGTTTGGGGATGTTGCAATGGTTTAGTTTTTTGTGTGGCTTGATTCTTGGATATTCTTGGTGTGGTTGGGTGTTTTTTTGCTTCTTGATTGCCGTGGTTGTCGTATACTTGTGGTCCTTGTTGTTGTTGTTGTTGTTGTTGTTGTCGTCGTCATAGTTATCCTTGTTGTTGTTTCTGTTGTTGTGTACGGGTGATTGGTGCTTTTCTCCAATCAAAATGTGTCGTCGATCGTTGATTGTGGGTGGTTGAGTTTTATCGTGGTTGTGTGGTTGCTGTTGGATCTTTTCGGCTCTTATTTTGCTAGATCATACTACTTACATCTATCATCCAAATATTGCTGCTTATATTTGAGGTTTTTTTGGGAATGCTTACTACGTGGATGGGTATTGTTTTGTTTGCTTTCAGGATTTGTAGCCATGACACTTTCGTGTACCACTCCTCTTGCAGCAATGGATTTGAGGACAACTTACCCTCAAAACACTTAGAGAAACACTTAAGGTGAGGAAGCAACGTTGCTTTTTTACAGGTACCGCCATTCGATGGCAGGCTGACATAGCCTGAGCCAGACAACTAAATAGCAACAAGATCAGAGAGTTATTCCAGTGCCCGGTGGTTGGATAGCGTGGCTTTGAGCAAAGCATTCTCAAGCCACCAGAGCGTAGGCACTCCACGGGGTTAGGTTTGTATGGCCCATTTCGTCTTTTGGCGGATTTGATGAAATGATCTTGAGTGCCGACGATAAAGTTGGCTAAGCTGAATCCACCACAATCAGGGCTTGCCTACCAATGTTTTGTGGATGGTTTAAGGGTACGGCATGTCTGAAGGGAACACCATTTGGATTCCAACTTGTCTAACTTGTCGGCAATGTCTACCACGGTTGCGCAGTTGGTCAATCCATATCATATGTACTAGTATTGTGTTCGCCATTGCTTTCTATGACATGATTTAAGCTCGCCATGCATTCAGCATAATCAGGCAATCACCTACTGTACTTGTTTGTGACTTGTTACATAATTAGGGTGATCATAGCATCATTACATCAGCTTGCTTTCAGTCTGGCGATTGCCATGAACATTGACATCGAAATGTCCGTTGGAGTAGCCAGTGGTAACCAAGCAGTATGCTGGTACAAGCAACAATCAAATAGGAATCCGAATGCGTGCTGTCTTGCACCCTTGCACCCCTCTAGTTTTTGGAGGGTTGTGGGTTGACCGACGACCACAAGTGAATAGGGAGGGGAATTCCTTGAGGGTAATGGGAATTCCTTTAGGGTAATGGGAATTCCTGTAGGGCAATGGGAATTCCTGTATTTAGAGAGGCCTCAGTAATTGTTGGGTGAGTTCATCCCAAAGGACTGGCACATAACTTAGTTCACGCAGCTTCTTGTGAGTTCGAAACTAATTCTTAGTGAAGATCAACCATAGTCTTCACGGCCATGAACAATGCCTTTACTATCGGGTTTCTGAATACCTGATTTAAGAGCCAGCATGGCATGGATATTCAGGTATGAACTATAGAATTTAGGAAATTACTAGCAATTTAAGAGCCAGCGTTAAATCACTGTAATTAAATCACCAATACATTGAACAACTAGCAATTGCGCTTAACCACCACAGTGTAACGATGCCCACGATGGAGCCGTCTCAGGGTGCTCTTCCCTGAGGTGAGTCTATTTATCGATGGCCAACGTGCCACTGAGCCCATTGCCTTGCCGGACGAACTGAAGGGCAAGACGTGGCTTGGCCCTGGGTCCGGTATTTGGTTCGCTTGGTTGGTGGCTTTGCTTAGTTGGGCGAGGTGCTTTTCGATTTTTGATGCAGCTTTGCTGACCTGATAAGACAGAGAACGAGAACAATGGTAGCAACATCGATGGCCACGAGAACGACAGTGACCAAGAGAACGGCTACAGCAAGAACAACAACGAAGCAGCAAGAACAATGGCAACAGCAACAAGCCCAACAGCAACAAGACCAGCGGGAACAGACAATGTCAACTGCAACGTCGACCACAATGACAAGTGTGACAGCAGCAACGACAACATACGACGACAACAACGCCGAAAACAGCAGAGATGCAGACACAGGCATTACGAAGGCATCGCATGGCTGAAATGCAGTTCGTTTAGAGCTACGGCTGTTAAAGCTTGGTGTAACTGACAGTAATGTTGGAGAGGCTCTGACAACAGAGGCTGTGATTGTTATTGTTTGGGGATGCTTGTGGTCCTTGTCTGTAGTAAACATCCAGGCACCCAATGAAGAAACAAGTTCTCACCTGCAAATTTCCATGTATCATGTGGGGGGTTCTTAATAGCTAGGGGTACATAGCTAGGGGTACCCCTAGCTATCTTTGATCAACCATTAACAGTCATGAACCAATACAAACCAACCATTTTTGAGGTTCCATTTTAAAGAAACAACTAACCATAGCTTTGGGGCTCCCTATTTTAAGAAAGAACCACATGGCATCACAGCTGGATCCACCGGCTGTTTCATCCCACATGACCGGCGGAGTTGGTGTGCTCAGCTCCAGGCTATTTCCCACAATCAATTACAAGAACATGCTCCTGGGCAGCAGGGGAAAGGACGGTAGTCGCACAGCAGCTTCCAACAAGGGAAGTGACATGTTCCAACAAGGGAAGTGACAGCAGCTTCCAAAAATTGATAAATGAATAAAGCAAGTGATTAAACAAAGATGGTTTCCAATAAAGAAGTGCACAGTGAGAGGATTTCTCAGGAACAGTTTTTGCCGATATAGTGCCGTAGTGATTTGGCAAAGCCGGTAGATCGACATGGTAGAAGACATAGAAGGAAACAGTACCCGGAATGCAGTGCCAAGAACAAGTTCTTCGTGGCGGTGTGGAAAGCCACTGTTGAACTTTGGGGCTCATGGCCACTTCCAGTGCGCTCGGCGCGCCTGGGGTCAAGTCAGTGAAGTGGTTCATGGTTCCGACCTCGAGTGATTGCGACATATTTTGGCGGGCGGTCCAAGCACCAACTGGAAAATGCCTTGGAAATCCGCACAATTGCATGCACAACCATATCATGTTTGGATTATTTATAGTTCGTGCCACACCACTTTCATCCAACTGATGTTCAACCAACACGATCTACGGTAAAGTCCAACCCCACCGGTTGTTATGGTCAACCCCCAAGCTTTCCGCCATCGCCTTGGGGCTGCCATGGTGGGCAACGCCCACGGGGCCCCCCACGGCCTTCGCCTGCAACGGAGGTCCTTGGAGGTGAACTTCGGTGCCGTGCCGCGTGTGCCGTTGCCCTTCACCTGCACGATGCTGAGCTCCGCGGCCAAGGATGACGTGGAGCAGAGCCAGCCGCGTCGCATGGCAGCCGCGGCAGCGGATTCTCCAATGGTTGGTGGCTTTCATTCACATTTTTTTATTTTCCCTAGTGATTATTAACAATTGGTTGGTTGACTACTATGTTTCATGGGGGTTGAAACCACCAACCAGTAATGCTTGGTGGCTTTTAAGCCGATGGCTGAAGCATGTTTGTCTTTACTTGGACGGTTCACCGGCCATTTTTGGGTGGGTAGGGATCCATTGATATACTTGGGGGCGGCAACAACTCACAAGAGACCTATTGCCGCTGTTGCTGTCGTTACTGCTGGCTGTGATGGTTCTTCTGTCAAAAACCGGGAGGTTTTCCCCAACATTCTGCAGATGGGATTGGTACCAGTGGCCATGCTGCTGAAAAAACCACCTGAGGCCCTAGGAACTTAAGAGCTGGAGCACCCCCAAAAAGGAACCATGGGTGAGTCAGGGCAAAGCTGATGTGGTTGCGCCAAGCTTCTCCTTTCAGAAATGGATTGAAGTGGTTGCAACCCACAAATCAACAGCTAACCCAACAACAGGTGCAGGATGGTTGGTCCATCATGGCAACACCAATATGAAGATACGCCAGCCAGATCCAACCAGTATCACCGGCATCCCTGAGGTGGCAAAGATGGCAAGAGTGACTTCGTGTTGCCCATTGGCCTTCCAGATGCTGAGACAGAAGGGTAGAACATCCACGGTGGGACTCAGAGTCAAGAAGGGTAACACATCAAGTGGGACTGGTTGCTTTAGATTGGGTTGTTCATGCCTAGGTCCTTCCAATGGGTTCCATCAGGACTCCGGGACCCACATGGGAGCGAATCTCCTGATACGTAAATGCCACAAACCTGTTTGCCTGGCAATGCCACTAACTCTTTCCAGTGTCTGACAATGCAACTGGCGACAATTCTCAACTGATATCATATTGTCACTGGCTTGACACAAGCTTCTTGACACAAACCAATTATACCAGTTTCGGTGGATGTTCAATGATCAATGGTTGTGTCAGCTGGTGTTGGTTGCCTCAAAGCGTTTCGTAGCCAAGGACACAGGCTACTTCGAGTGGGTTGACAAGTTCCTGTCTGAAAACCCTGGCTATGTCGAGCTCAGTGATCGAATGGTCTTGGAAACCGGGCAGACATGGCTGTGGTGCATGGAGCTGACTCAATTGGGTGTTTCAAAATGTGGGTACCCAAAAAATGCTGGGTTGATTACTATAAATGACTACTACTGGATGATTGGAGGGTACACCTATTTTAAGCAACCACCAATTGGTGGTTGGTTGCCATAGTGGGATGACGTCACAGTATCTTGCTTAAGACATATTTCCACAAAAATGTCTGGCAAGGTTCATCGGATTCCAGTTTCAAGCTAAAGCTATCCCTAGCCAATCCTTAGCTGGGGAGCCATTGCACCAATGAGATTGCCCACACACAGATCAAGCTGTTGGGACCTTCGTTCAAATCCACACCAGAATTGTCTTGAACGGCACACTGGACAAGTTGAACCCCTAGAATCCCCTAGAACAGACTGTGGAAAATCATTGACAGTGACAGTATTGGATGTAGGGATGTGATGGGAATTGGGGGTCCCATGTTCAGCTTCCCAGCTGCAGATGAGCCCGTTCACGATGGGTACACTGTGTGTGTGTGTGTGTCAAAGATCCTGGTTGGTTTGTTACCCATTTGATCTCATTTGGTGGTTTTCCATGGCTTCCAACTTTTCTCAGGGTTTCACGGTTGATACGGTACTTGAAGTTTACATCTACATCGGATAGGGAAGCCCCGAAGCATTGCTTGCCCCAGCTTACCCCGTAAGGTGAATAAGATAGAACATCGAAATAGAAGCCCAAAATAGGTATACCAAAGCCGATCATGACCTTCCATTGCAAAATGGCAGTTTTCATGTGACAGCTTTGATGCTTTCTTGAACCAACCTTTGTTTGCTCTTGATGGATCAGAGTACATCAACCGTTAGCCACATTAATCATTGTGAACCTTTGGTAAGCGCTATTGCCATCTATAAATTACCCGTTATACACAATGTCTCCCCATTTTGTTATTGATAATGATTGTTCACCATTATTAATCAGTTATTCACCATTCTTAACTAGTTAGCTGGTTATTCGACATTGTTAACCAGCATTCACAAGAAGTATGAATCAGTAGCAAGCACTATTCACCGTTCGATCCTGGATCAACCATGTGGATGCATCATCACTCTTTGCTTGGCCGAAGCTAAGGACTGGGCCTCCAAGAGTGGAGTTTGGAACCGCAAGAACTCAGGATGGGTATCCCTTCAGCCCGCAAGTGGAACTGCAAGAACTCTGGGCCTCCAAGAGTTTCCAACCATGGCTTGATGTGGAAGCTATCCATGTGAGAACTGCGTCCCTTCATCTGAAATTGATCTCATTTCTGTAAATGAAGGGATACATCATTGGTAGCCATGATAGAATTTTTGGGGAAGTGGTCAAAGGTTCTTTTTGTTGGGGTACTTCGTTTATGCACACTGTGCGTGCCGAGAATCTTGATTTGATGCGTCGTGTCCAAAAATTGAACGGACTATGAACAAGACACGTTGGAATAGCGCAAGATCTGGATTACATGTGACTGTACTGCGCAATCATATCATTGCTGAATTGTCAGCATGTTGTAGTGTGAAACCGTAGGTGATACACCGTGATACAATTGTGAACACGGCTTTTCGTAATTTTCTTCGGTGATACCATTCGCAGACAATCTATCAGGGTGTTTCTCAAACTTGGGGACCCTCCATATCATTCAATATTAAGGATTTATAGTACTAAATCATCCATAACTTCGGGGTCCTCTCCGGCTACAGAACCCACCATATAGTAGCTGTTTAACCATCATTGTTGGCGATTATCAACCAGTATCAATGGTTAGAACCCCTATTGATAAACCAGCATTACACTGTCATAGTGATCGCTATTCATCACTATTCACCACTATTCACCACTATCAATCACTACAACCACTACTGTATTAACCATCAGTCTAACCACTATCAACCATTCTTAGCTACTGATAAACATTATTAACCATATAGCACCCGTTAATATAGCAACCATTATTATCCATATAGTAACCGTTATCAACCATAGAATAACCATTATTAACCATAGAATAACCACTAATAAGCCACTGGTTGTCACTGTCAGCCGTGGATCTGTTGGGCTTGCAGACCGTTTCAGGAGCTGGGTCCAATGACAAACCCGAGGCCAGCACAGGTGTGGCTTGGCAGTGGCGATGCCCTGCGGCAACGTGAGGTGCTAGGATCAGTGGCGTTTTAGTGGGAGGGGTGGTGATTCATTAGTGATTCATAATGGTTTAGTAGTGATTGATATTGGTTTAATAATGATTAATAGTTGTTTAATAGTCATTGATAGTGGTTTAATATTCAATAGTGATTAATAGTTGTTTAATAGTCGTTGATAGTGGTTTCAGAGTGATTAATAGTTGTTTTTTAGCGATTAGTAATGGTTGATAATGCTTACAGCGATCAATAGTGATCATGATGTTGGTTTCGACCTAGCCAGTGACTGGGAACCCCCAAAGTGATGGTTGGTTTCTTCGTCACAATTGATTGATACAAGGGATGATAACTGGGGGACCCCTAGTTTGAGAAACACGCATCTACTGGTTGATACCGCTTCACAATGGTTACTGCCACGATCGTAATGATTGATGGTTGACAACTGGTTGATACTATAATGGTCAGTCGTGCTTAATATTGTAGCAGTCACATATACTTAAACACTGTTTGTACAATGATAATAGCTAAAGCTACTGTTAGGTAGCTATTGTATTGATAACCACTTCCAATCTGGTCATGACTGTGTTGGTGATGTTAGAAATACTGTGGAGCTTAGCTGGAAGGATTTGTTTGGACGGTTACTTCAGTTTTCAACCTTATGATGTGTGTAATTACTGGCCAGTATGTACTGGGAGTGACCGCTACCAGCATTCTTGACCAATGTCGGCCATGAAGGTGAAAACATCTTCGGGTGGTTGATGATATGCCATACGCATAGGTACAAAAAAATCAAAACTATCACTCTTTGTGATTCTTTAGTCATCCTTTGTGGATCACCATGGACCATTGGCAACCGTGCTGCCATTCTTCATCGCATTTAGCCAGCATGTGATTAACCATCAGTATGAACCGCAGGATCACTAAGTATACACCATGATCAACCATTAACCACTAATGATCAAGCACTTTTTCCTAGCCACCAGTATTGAGAATTATTGACCAGTACTGGATCACCAGTCAGATCGCTATGATCAACTATTACTGTAACCACGACTATGATTGACCGCTACGGTTTTGCTCATAGTGACTAGTATTAATGTGTTCTAAGCACTATGTATTCACCCCTAGTACTATTAGTACCAACTGGTTTCAATGAGATCGCTAAGGTCACCTATCATCGTGATTAACCACTGTGGTTTGACCGCCACTTCAACCGCCACGAGTAGCAGTTCTTAATCATTGATTGTGGCTAATAATGATCATTGTTCATTGCTGATGGTTTACCAGTGAACCAGCCAGTTCTTAACCCTTATACGTACCATCCTTATATATACATATTTACATATAAATATATAGTAAGTATAGGAATGGACAGCCCTGTTCTCAGCCGTTCCCCATCCCTATACCGCGCAACGAGGTCCCCGCCGTCGATGACTGGAGCATCAGTCGAGTGATGGCGGCGGTGGCGCCAACGATGCCGAGGCTTGGGACGATCCCCAGGGGCCAGGGGCCAGGGGCCAGGGGCCAGGAAGGTTGCGTGAAAGCCTTGGAATTTCAGTGGGGGATGTGGTGGATGCCTTGGTTGGTGTCTGGATAGTTGCTTGGATGTAGCCTCGCGGCGCCAGGAACTACGTGGTGCCTGAGTTGAAAGCGAACCTGGTGCCCGCCGAGCGCAAGGACACTGATTCAGCGGCTACACAAGGGTTGAACCATCGGAAATGGTGAGCACTCGCCATTGGGTGATGGCCATAAACCCCATCAATGGAGATATGTATAGATGCATGATGTATATGCTACATGTGTGTAATACTGCCCGTTGTTGCTGGATCACTCCAACAGAATGAGCAATGATCACAAGTTCTAGAGATTTGAAGACGAAAGAATCCGTTTGATCCCCCCAAGTTGTAGGCCACGTGTGCATTCCCTGGTTGGTGGTTTCAATTCTTTTTGGATTTTCCATAGTAGGTTTGAACAAATGGTTGGTTGACTTATTTTTATAGGGGTGGTTCAACCACCAATCAGTAATGACCATTATCGACCATTATTAACCATTGTTTAACCATTATTAACCGCTACGTAACCATGGGTTGAAACAACCAACCAGGTGCATGTTTACCAGTACTTCCGGACAAGGCGCTGGCGGAAGTTTCCCATAGGAAGCCGGCAGGAGCAGGAGGCTCCGCAGCCGATGCTGCCAAGCCTAGGCCATCCGGTAGCACCAAACTGTGAGAAAAGACGGCGTTTGGCGTCATTCCTAGTTGAGTTTTCTCAAAATAGTTGGTTTATTACTATAAACAATTGATAAATTGGATGATTTAGGGGTACCCGCATGACTTGAGAAACCACCATTTGTCACGCCTGTGCGCGTCTCTCTCACATTTGGGGACTCCCGACTGCAACTTTTAATAGGAAGTTTGACTTCGAAGCTTCCTTCGATCAATAAATGGGTGTTTCTGGAAATAGGGGTACCCCCAAATCATCAACTTTACATCATTTATAGTAATGAACTAACCATCATTGGGGCACCCCTGCCCCAAATCACCATGTTGCCAATTTCATCTCATTTTGCCGCTCCTCTGGGTACAGCGCTGCCTTCGCGGTTTCAGGACGCGTTGGATCGATTCACGTCAGAGGACTTTCATCGGCGTGCCATCGTGCTGATGGGCGACCCTGATCAGTCCTACAGTCACTGGACATCAAACGCATGCTCCAATGATGCTCAATGATGGTCAAAAATCTGGATGAAAGGCACTGAAAGCATCTGAAAGCCCTTGGTTGCCTGGGAAGAATTGTTGGTCTGCATGGATTGCATGGATTGGCAATGCTGCATCATATTTTGGTCGTTTTAGAGGTATGCAGCTTACATCACTTATGTCGTGTGAGAGCAGAGACTTCTAGGATATCTTGATCCAATTGGTGTGAGCCAACATGAATTATCAGCAATAATGGACGCATGGAGTAATCCAAAAAAGCAATGAATCATGGCACAATATTATGTGTGTAATTACTCGATATCCATAAATGGGAGACACTCTAAACCACCCAAAGAATGACAATTTTTGACAGGGAAACAACAAAGATACGGGGGCACCCAACCAAAGCTGGATATGCACCATGTCTTTGTATAATTGATAAGTTGTCGGCTGTCAGCCACTACTATTAACTGCGTGATCTAAGGAGAATGGATCCAGAAAAAGATGCTGGAAGAGAAAGTTCCTTGGCTGTCAATCCCGGATCTGTCAATTTCACCTGGGCCTGTCCTGGCTGACAAGGTAGCTGTAACTAGAAGCACCTTGGATATAGGGGTTGCAAAGGTTTACTATGCAGTGGCTCTGAATCATTGAATATGAGGAGTGTGTTCAAAGAATGTATGGTAATGAGAATGTGTTTGTTTTCCTCATGGTAGATTGTGGGAGTGATATTCTGGTTAACCATGGTAACTTAAAAAGCGAGTAATGAACGCAACACTGCTTGACTCTTTTCCTCGTGACAAAATCAAGTCCAGATGCTTCTGATTGATTTGGTATCTGTTTTTTTGGGGCGTTTGCAAGGGGGTTTCGCTGACCCCGAAGCACCATTCATCATCCTTGATGAAGTGCCATGATCAACCATCAATCATCAATATCATCAACAATAAGAGTCCGGGATTCTCCGACAACAGTTGATGAATACTGGCGCTTAATAGGATCAAATCTTTGATTGTTATCTAGTTATCCGTCACTTGTCCGAGAAGGGAGCAAACTCCAACGCTAACCAACAGGTTTGCAAATGTTGAGTAGCAATGCGACGTTGCATAATGGACTACTGGAGTGATGTTGATGACCATCACGAGCAGTGAATTGATCGTGATTGTTCTTGGGATGTGGGCATCTACTCTATGGTTTGGTCATTTTGTTTGGTGATCGTTCATCATGATTACTGTATGAATGATCATCAATTACATAATCGTAAACTATAGATGACTGCATTAAAAAATCGAAACAAATGGTTCACTAGTGTCTATTAACAAATGGTTGGTTGACTAATTTTTTTTCATAGGGGTGCTTCAACCGCCAACCAGTATACTTCATCGCAGGAGATCGCCACCAGGGTTTATCCATTTCACACAGAAGTAGTTTCTTCAGCAAGTTGTGGATGCACTAGAGCCCTTCCCGGCCATGCTTTTGCCACCCGTGATCTCGCCACAAGTGGATTCGAGTGAAGCAGAACCAAGCAGAGCCCCATGAAGCACCGAGTAACGGAAGTCAACTTTGCATGAAACTGCGAATCCTAGTTTGGTTAATCTGAAGGCTACCCCGCTACCCAAGAATAGGAATTGCAAAACCGTGAGACCGTGAGAGTCCCCTGGTGTCACTGGTGTTTGCCTCTTAGCTACGATTTTTTAAGGGGAATCACTGCCCTGGCATTGCTGAAGAATGAAGGTTTTCGACACATGCTGCCGTGTTGTCTCCCCAGGAATGGCAGGCAGAAATTGAAAAGAAACGCAAGGCACAAGAAGCCGAGCGAAAACGTCAAGTGGAAGAAAGGCCACCGGTTCCACCGTTTTCGTCGCCAGGGAATCCTCAAGGCAATAGCTGCCCTTCAAGGCCATCTTCCCCAACCAATCATGCAGCATCATTGACCTTGGTCGCTGATGAGTCGTATGGCTTCATCATGGTTTTATGACTAGTTCATGGCTCCCACCGAGTATGAAAACGACCACCTGGCGTCCCATTGATTGGAAGGCTTTTCCTTCGGGTAGAGGTCAGTTCTACGAATCTGTGAACAGTTTCACTACATGTCTAAGTCCATAATGGCAACCCCTGGAGCTCCATTGGTTTGTTCACCTCGCTCCATTGGTTTGTTCCTCCCGACCATCGGCCACTCGTTACAGGAAGAGGAAAGCTGCGGAACATCAAAGGACCATGGAATTGGCCAAGCGGAGAAAACTGGCGCAAGAAGCTGGCGAAGAAGAGCCAGGTGGAGCCGGTGGGATGGCTTCAATGGGGTGGGATTCAATGACGGATTCCTAGTGACAAACCGCAGCGTTGGTTATGATGAATGACTAACCATGGTTGCCAGTGTTTAATCATGATGCATAACTTAGTGCGTGCTAGTGGAGAATGATGGTTTATCATGGTTGATTCTGGTTGATTCTAGTTACTTATGGTTGATGATGCTTGAGGGGAGATCCATACGAAATCCGACCCAGTTTTGTCGTAGTGATGTCCCTCCAAATATGGGTGTTATGGGCAGTTGAAGATCTCATCACTGCCGGTCAACCACAGTTTATAATGGCTCCACATCAACCGCATCAACCATCATATGTAGGGTACCCATATCAATGCATCATGGGCGCCAAACTTACAAGCTAATGTGAATAGTTCATTTATCTTGGGTTGGTACTCGCTGAACCCATTTATTGACAATGCAGTGAATCCAAAGGGCAGGAACACTACATGAGCCAACCAAATCTGCCGACCCACCAATGTGAGGTTGCGTATGGTGGCTGCATGGTACAGTAATTGCATTCAAGTCCAGGCTAAGAGGAATTATTGATGGAACTGTACTTAAGGAAGTTCGGTACTGTACCTGCGGGGAATTATTTATTTGGACGTCTCTTGAAAGGGGTGTGACACTAAAACCCTCGGTGTCCTGTGAACAATGATCCGTGTTGGTTTAGATAGATTTTGTCTCCATGACAACATGTGCGATACTGGAACAATGATCGGTGTTCAGTCGTCAACTGCTCAGTGGGATGACTTTACAAACGATTTATGCTCCCGTAGTCACAGTCACACTATAAAATGGTGGTTTCTCAAAACGGAGGTACCTCCAAATCATCCGCTGTCAGCCACTTATAGTCATAAACCAACCATTTTTGGGGTTCCCAATTTTGAGAAACCACCAAATGGCGGCTTGATTTGTGTTCAGAGTAAAGAAGGTTCATGTGAATCACTCACCTTTATACTTAGCCATAACAGGATACCAACTCAAAAACATGGCAATTCAATACAAGCTTATTCATGGCAGTTATGTATCTCTGAATAACTCTTATCAACCATTATCATGCATTGATTGTTGTTAAGTGCTGTCATGTGCTAGAGTATCAATCATTTTAAACCACCATTCTCCGTTTACAAGCTTACCACTATCCTCTCTGGCAATCAACCACCTTGAACCATCATTGTCGGTCACTATCTCCACTTCAACCCTTTTGAATCGTGATTAACCATTATTATCAACTAATCTCCGGCATATGAAACTATATGCCACTACATGCCGCATGTATCAAGCATTATCTACACACATATATTCACCATTGCTAATCGTAATTGTCAATCATCATCAACCATTTTGGTGAATCATCAGTGATAACAATAATCAACAATGAGCACCCATTGTTCAATAGACATTGGCAACCATGCCTCACCATTCTTAAACACTCGAACCATGAAAGATCATCAGTAACCATTAGAATTAAGCATCATCGAAAACAATCATTATCAACCATCATTGATAACAACCATGATCATCATCATCATCAACATCATCAACATCATCATCATCATCACCATCATCATCATCATCACCATCATCACCATCATCACCATCATCACCATCATCACCATCATCACCATCATCACCATCATCACCATCATCACCATCATCACCATCATCATCATCA
>VSDK01022771.1:184506-200702 GCA_009767595.1 Symbiodinium kawagutii
CATCATCATCATCACCATCATCATCATCATCATCATCAACCCATCACCAACCATTGGAATTCACCATTCCTCCTCGTTTCCATCGTTTCCGGATCTCCGGCGCTCAGATGAGAGTGACCTGCCGGAGCCCGAGCCTCCCGCGGAGCCCGAACCCGAAGAAGAGGAGAAACCGGTGGAGCTCACCGAGGAAGAGACCCGTGGCGGGCAAGGACGTCCACCCGGGTGCAAGTTGGGGAACCTAACTACTGTAACTACCTGCAGTGAAGATACATATTAAATATATATATATATATATATCAGTGTGCCTCTGAATTGATGGTTGATGATGGGTTTATATATATATATATTTTTTATATGTATAAGCATATATTCCTTGTGTCTACACATATATAATTGATTAGAGTCTTGACAAGCCATTTAGATGGCTTATGATAGCGTGTACTGATCATATCACCTGACAACCTGACTACGTATCATTGAATTTGTTGAACCCAATGAGTCACAAGATACCTGATCATATCACCTGACAACCTGATCATATCACCTGATCATATCACCCCTAGGTGGTCAGGTTGTACTACCCATCAACCAATCAGAAAGTACTGTGAACGAATCAATTCGCTGATGGCCACTGCGGCGTGCCGTTGGTGGACTTCGAGGAGCCGCTCAACAACACGAAGAAATGCATCACTGGCTGGCGGTTTGTTGGGGAATTATAGTGGTTAAGAGTGGTTGATTGACAAGCATATTAGGGGTGGTTTAACCATCAACCGGATGATGGCTTTGAAACATTTCTTGTGGAAAACATAAGGGACACACATGAACATGTTTCTTGGTGGATGGTTCACAGTACCCAGTTGTGGCAGTACTTTCTTGGACAACTCATTGCCGGAAGCCATTTATGGACACCGATATTTCACAGGTCAGGTCCGGCCTCTTGTTGTGTAACTCAGAGCTGCCATTGAGCCTCCAACTGCTTCTGACCGGCTGGAACGATCGTCGCATATCATGGGCCATGGGTCCATACTATGTCTTCCGAATGGAAATGATCATTCGATACCAGGTAACCATGTGTCTTCCGAATAGAAATGATCATTGAATACTGGCTGGTGGTTTTAGCAATTTTTTATTTTCACTAGCAATCATTGACACATAATTGGTTGACAGTTTTTTTTTGTAGGGGTTGAAACCACCAACCAGAGTATCATAGGTCCATGTCCAATCCCATTGATGCCCTCTTTTCAGAGTCTCTCAGGAAAGCATTGAAATGTTTGCCATCCAACACCGTGGACATTGCGGAACGTGAGCTGGCGAGATCCTATGCAAGCTTTGCACTGCCACAAAGCAGTGAGGGTTTCGACAAAGTTGAGCCTTGGCCTCCGATCCCAAGAGGTTGATTCTGCGGTGCTGAAACCTCAATACCTGGTTGGTGGTTTCAGACATTTTTTATTTTCCCTCTTAGTTATTAACAAATAGCTGGTTGACTAATATTTCTCATAGGGGTTGAAACCACCAACCAGATACTGAATAATTATGTCATAACACGTCCAGCTTGCCATAAGGATGCTTCCTTCGACTACTTTGTCAGAGTTGCATTTCTTTATTTGATTGTCTTATTTGCTTGTGTGTCTAGGCTTGTTTAGTGACAGCAGAAGCATACCTAGAACTCAAATTCATTTGTTGTAATATTTAGAAATGTTTAGAAGTATAATGACAATGTTGCCTTGGGATAGCTCGTTTATTTTTGGAAGGTTCTCCAGGTGTTCGTTTGGCTGTTTCTCCGTCGTTGTGTTTGAGAGGCATTGTGTGTGTGTGTGTGAGAGAAGAGTGTTTTAAGTTGTTTTCTTGCTCACATCATGCAGTATGTTGTAATATTTCTTCAATTCATACGGCAGGCTTCAGTAGGCGGCCCAAACATCACGTTTGGTCTGAAAGCTTTCCAGACAGCTGCCTACAATCCAAGTGGTTGCTTTAGGAGAAGTGAATCTCAGGTCCTTTTTGCGATAAGCTCAGCTCGAGTGGGAAACTCAAAGCGTGTAGATGGCAGTGACAGTTGCACATTGGGTGGATCTTGTCAACCACAACAAAATGCTGTTGCAAACCACGAGACTGTCGCAACCAGGTAAAACCGACATGAATCGTTGAATCCATGTTAAAACCTGAGTCTTGGACAATCACACGTGATTCAAGCGATCAAAATGCTCAAACACTTCCGCATGAAAATTCACGATTAACCGTGGTCAATCATTAAAACATCACCATATGGATTATATCATCATGAAAAAATCATCCGTTGACTCACCATGGAGCTGATGGAACCCCCCCAACTTCCCCCGGTTCCACCGGTTCCACCGGTCCCCAGCTGGTGGTACCTGTGGTACCTGCGCCCAGGAGTTCGTCTGGGAGAAGCAGGAGCCCTGCGCTGCACGGCTGAAGGCCTACGTCTTGGAGAAGAAGCAGACGCAACGGGCGGAGGATCTGGTGCCAGGTGGGGGACCCAAGAGGGGCCAGGGAGGTGGTCGGGGATGGAGGGCGCTGGATGTGTTGATGGGTGATTTAATCAGTCAATTTGATAGACAGTTAAGCATTGCTTGTTATATGGTTATGGTTGATTAAGCATCGATTGTGATCATCAATCGGCAATAGTTCATTCAATGGTTCAGCGTTTTTTTGTCACTGGTTGATGTAATCGATGCTTAATCAACGGTTGATAGTGGTTAGTAGTGGTTGATAGCGGTTAGTAACTAATAGTGGTCAATGAGAGATTACATGTTTAAGTTGCCGCGTGAGCGTGAGGACCATGAACCATTGGACTGTATTGGACTCCTTGACTTTTTCTTTCCCTGCTTGGCCACCAGTGAAACTTATTGACAATTAAACTCAGTTCCGCAGAAACGTGGTGAAATGTGTGGGTTATCCGGTGCCCTGAACCCGTTGGCCGATGCTCGTGCTTATTTCCAGCCATATCCTGGCCTTTGGGTGAAATGGTTACGAACATGAGCACTAAAAGCAAACTCTAAACAGGTGAGGAACAGCCACCAGTTATCAGTGTTGTATGATGATTTTTGCATAGGCAAACAGATTGCCATGGTTCATTAAAACTTAAGCAGTTATAGCGTGCAGCAAAAATGACTATGACTACACTGGATGCTGTCATAGCAATCATCTGGATATTAGCCATGGAAATCATCATTTTTCACCTGTTTTGTTCGGGGATTTGGTAGAATATGCACCAGTGGCGATGGCAATAGCATATTCTTGTCGATGAGAAGGGAAGGGGGTTCATGGCTGTAGGACCAACAAAAACCAGCGGAAATGGTCAACTGGATAACGCTGGATATCAATGATTAGTGATTCAAAGCCGATGTCTTGGACTGGTGAAGTCCACATCAGCGTCAAAAATCCACGTTTCGTTGGTTGGACCATCCGCCGTAACAAATTCATCAGGGTCCCAAAACCCACCTGGCGATGCAGTGCGCACCTGCACACCTGGATGTGTCGTCGCCACGCCACGGGGCCGCTCACCTGCTCAGCGGTGATGTGATGTTCAAGCCCCCGCTCAGCGGCGAATCCCATGAGAAGCACATGATGAAAATCAATGATTCTTGGGAGATTCCTAAGTTCATCCGCCTAAGCTTGATGGTAGCTGGTGATAGCTGGTGTGATGCTGCTTCGCTTGTTAATTCTACCGATCTACCACTACTCATGTAAAGTTATGTGATAAAACCACCAGTTGTTCAACGCCACATCATGTCACAGGCTGTTCAATTGCAAATTGATGTACTAGTTACGCTTCGCGTCTCGGAAGCACCTGATTCAGGATCCATGGAGGTGTGCTCTGCAGTCTTGGGAGAGACCTTGGCATCTTTTGATGCGGATGAATTTGCAGGCAAATCAGTCAAAACGCTGAAACAAAACTTGGCCATTCAGCTTGGGATTCCAAGATTTCGTCAGCGGCTCTTGGAGGAAGATTCTTCTTGTGAAATGCGAGATGATGAGGTTTTGACCGCGCCTCCCGTGAGGATTCAGCTGGTCCGCTTGGAATTTGAGCAGACTGAAGAAGGCACAGCCCAGGAGATGATTTCAGCTTGCCGGCACAACAAGGCAGATGTACTTGAAGATTTGCTACAGCGCCCGAGGAATCCAGACCAAAGTAATGAACGTGGGCTAACGCCCATATACATCGCATCTCATAATGGCCACCTCAAATTGGTGCACTTGTTGGTAGAAGCTGGTGCTGATGTGAACAAAGGCTTGACAGAGGCTGGTCCATCATCGCTTTGGATCGCATCTCACAATGGCCACCTCGAAGTGGTGCGCTTTCTAATCGGAGCTGGTGCAGATGTGAACAAGGCCTTGCGAGACGGTACATCACCATTGCACGCCGCATCATTAGGAGGTCACGTGGAAGTGGCGCGCTCTCTGATCGGAGCTGGTGCTGATGTGAACAAGACCTTAGACATTGGTGTATCACCTCTCTTCGTCGCATCTTGGAACGGTCACGTGGAAGTGGCGCGCTTTCTGATCGGAGCGGGTGCTGATGTGAACATAGCTAAAACAGACGGTACATCATCACTGTTCATGGCATCTCAGAATGGCCACCTCGAAGTGGTGCACTTGCTGGTGGATGGGGGTGCTGATGTGAACATGACTAAAACAGACGGTACATCACCACTGTTCATCGCATCTCAGAACGGCCAGCTGGAAGTGGTACGCTCTCTGATCGGAGCTGGTGCAGATGTGAGCAAGGCCTTGCCAGACGGTACATCACCATTGCACGCTGCATCATTTGGAGGTCACGTGGAAGTGGCGCGCTCTCTGATCGGAGCTGGTGCAGATGTGAACATAGCTAAAACAGACGGTACATCACCACTGTTCGTGGCATCTGAGAATGGCCACCTCGAAGGGGTGCACTTGCTGGTGGATGCGGGTGCCAATGTGAACCACGTTCGGACAAATGATGGTACAGCACCACTGCTGATCGCATCTTCTGAGGGCCATGTGAAAGTGGTGCACTTTCTGATCGGAGCTGGTGCTGATGTGAACATGGCTAAAACAGACGGTACATCACCACTGTTCATCGCATCTCAGAACGGCCAGCTGGAAGTGGTGCGCTTTTTGATTGGAGCTGGTGCTGATGTGAGGGCCAAGACAGACTCTGGTACATCACCACTGTTCATGGCATCTGAGAACGGCCACCTTGAAGTGGTGCACTTGTTGGTAGAAGCTGGTGCTGAAAGGAGCCACGCTGCGTAGACAATTGCCTTTTTTCGTGCTGCAGTAGAGTCGAGCTGAAAAGCGGCGGCGAATGCTCACCCCAACAGCAATGGAACCAGGGTGAATTGGGCCAGGGACATTTGGTTGTGCGAATAAATGCGGATGCCTCAAACCTCAAGTTCATAAAAGCCTGTGAGACATTTTCAGTTTCAACAATATTTCAACATGTTTCACTGCATATTGTGTAGCAGTATCTACAATGTGGGCCCAGGTATATCAAGAACCCATCTACAATAATTACCCTTGGTCATGTCATGCAGCTTTGGACCACGCGTGTGGTCGGTTTGATTCCTGGGGATGGTCATCTTCTATCGCTATCCTTACCATGGGATCATCGGATGGTGTGCTGTCACTTCCCTGTCACAGAAAGCCAGTTTGAACCTTTTGAAATTGGATATCTCTGAAGTTCCCGACGCATTCCTAGCATACCTGTGCTCCCCGATTTATACAAACTGTCAATACGTGAAAGGAGTTGACTTAGCTCGGTCCAGTTCAGGATGACCAACAAGTGCCGGACATTAACCTGGCCAGCATTCCAAAAGTCACGGTTCCAAAGCTATGAGATTTTCACCAGCGGTTTTGACTCACAGCCATTTGTTCTTTTTGAATTGTTGATGAACGCCACATCTTTGTGGCAATTCCTCAAACATGTGGCACCAAGGCGAAAATCAACAACATTAGCTTGTTGGAAAGGCATTGGCAACAGAGATTTATAGCTTTGTGCCACGGCCATGTTGAAACAATCCGGTCTTAAATCACTTGTTTTTGGCCGGGTCAGGTCTTCATCAAGTGTGAAGTGTTGAGTGTCGCGAGATCGAAATATGGCTGTGGGTCAAAACCCTGTACCCCTGGTTCCCCTACCATTAGCCATTGTTTTCCTTTGTTATTGGTTGGTCATTATCCCCATTAGTTGCTTGGTTAATGACCCATAGCCATATATCAGCACTTGTGCCATAAACAGCTGGTGATGTTTCTATGATCTGCTTACCACCACCTAAACCACCACCGGAGGACCCCTGTGGCGTGGCCGGCGCAGGCGCTGACTTCAAGCAGCTCTGGAGCCAGTGGCAGAAGACCGTGGCGGACTGGCGCAGGCGCCGAGCGATGGATTAACTGAAACCTGGTTGATTCGCCATGGTTGGGCCATTTTTGAGCCATGGTTCGTAGTGGTAGATTGTGGTTGCTGATGGGTTGATTGCGACTAGTGGTTGTGATTGTTTTGAAATCATGGACTTGACAGTGAATGGTAGTGAGTCAACAGTGAATGATAAAGCGGTGAATGGCTGTCAATGTAAGCCGTGATTAATGGTGAACATCACCCAGTCCGTTCTTTGAATCTCAGCAGAAGGTGATTGGCGGGACACCCCAAGCTTCCAGTTGCATGGATGGTGGTTTGTTCTTTCATAAAGTTTGTCTGTCTATTTGACACACGTTTGAGTGGCGTGAAGCCACTGCTTTGTTTTTTTTTTTTTGGTGCCCAATAAAGTTTTTTCATACGTCTTGCGGAATGTGTCACAGTGTAGTTGATGAAATTCCAAAGCCATCCTCGTAAAGTTTACGTGAAAATCCAATTTCAGGGAGAGATGAGGTGGTTCATACTCAGTTCATAGTCAACTTAAGATCACCGTGATTCCTGCTGCACTTCTGAGTTCATACTTAGTCCAACTCACTTTGGAGAGCTCAAATCCTAGCCTCGCCACAGCGGCCTTGACGCCAAGCGACGCGCAGGTGTCAGACAGACTTCAAGGACCCCGCCAAGCGACGTGCCGCCAAGGAGAAGAAGGAGGAAGAAGCCAAGAAGCAGCTGGAAGAGGAGATGCTGAATGCCATGGGTGGGTGGTTGGTCAGTGGGTTGGGTGGTTGGGTGGTTGGGTGGTGTTTTAAAACATGTTTTTTGTTGTTGTTATAGGAAATTATAGTGGTTACTAATAGGGGATAAGAATTCCAAAAGTACTGGTTGAACAACTAAACAACTACTGGTTGGTGGACTCCTGGTTGGTGGTTTGATTGACGGTTTTTTAGTCGTCTCTAATATGTATACATATATATACACACACATGCTAACAAATGGTTGGTTGGGCGACAGGCATATTTTTCATAGGAGTTTTTCAACCACCAACCAGTCATGAAATATGATGAAGATTCACAAACGTCGTTACGCGTGACTGCTTTTTGTGGATGATCTTCATTTAGGGCATTCAGAATCAGCCCGATGATATTATTGATGATGATGATGATGATGATGATGACGACGATGGTGATGATGATGATGGTGACGATAATGATGATGATGGTGATGATAATGATGATAATGATGATCCACACCCGTTGGCGATGGATGATACCGGTGAATTACGGGGAACAGTAACCGACAACAAACTTTCGATCCCAACAATACCAATGAACTTATGGGGATGGGACAATGCCAGTTACAAAAAACCAGCACACAGCTTGTATTGACCGATCCTCATAATATGGCATGAGGATTGCCAACAATACCAATCAACAAGCTGCGTAAGTCGTTAACCTCGAAAACCTGAAAGCTGTTGGTCAAAAGGAATCCCCTGCTCGACCTTCAGGACGATTTCTGTCACAGCTTTCTGTCAGTATGCCTTCTGAAGCCATCCTTCATGTACAGAAGTCAAATTTGTTGCATCCCGTGGCTGTTCAGCTCTCATCATTTCTGCTACTCGTATATAGGTCACAACTCAGTTTCTTGCTGCTCACTATGCTCATTACTGACAAAAGCAGATCAAATCTGCATGTATTCTCAGGGATGTATATATCATGAATATATCATAATATTCCATGTTGCTTACAATCCTCCATCTCGCTTTAGTATACTATATGTATCCACAGCTTTTTCACAGATGGAGGGGTCTGATCTTGCCCTCATCCCTGAAAAATCCCAAATAGTGATTGAAAAACAACCAATTTTGCTGCCACACGAGCTGTGCACTGCCCAATAAACAAAGAGTGCACCTGCCGGTCACAAGTATCCATACATGCAACTTCTGATGATTCAGGGCTTTCATTTACCGCGTGGCCAATATTCTGTGCTGTTTATCTTCACATTTCGCGGCAAAAGGAGAAGAAGACCTTGATCGAAGCTGGCGACGAAGAAGGTGCCAAGGCGTTGGAAGAAAAGGCTGCAGCTGCACAAGCAGCAGCAGAAGAGCAGCAAGAGATCGACATGGAAAACCTGGATGTTTCTTGGCTGGTGGTTTTAAGCACGTTTTATTTGGTGATTGGTTGATAATGGTTAATTGGTTGATGATGATGGTTGATGATGGTTAATTGGTCAATACTTGGGATGATTGGTTGATGATGGTTAATGGGCCAATGTTTTTGGGATTGCTTGGACCATTTGCCGCAGAACAAGCTGTACTGACCAAGCAGCATGTCATGTGGGTCGAGATCACCTGCGACTGGTGTGCTTCATGGGACTTGAATGAGATCAGGAGCTGGAAATGCAGGGGATAAAGCCATCAACAAATGTTGGCTTCTCAAGCCATAGGGAACCCCCGAGGTGCGGTTGGTTTATTGCTATAAATGATTGATATTACAGGATGATTTGGGGTCCCCAATTCTCAGAAACTGACAGATGAGCTATTAAGCTTGACAAGTTTCTCAAACTGGGGGAATGCCTCCAGTCATTCCTTCATTGATGATGATGGAAAGAAATGCAATTCCGCGGAATGTCTTGACATGCAATTTGGCCCTGAGACCGTATTTAACTCTGGTTTCCATTGGTTTCCTGTTTCCAGCTCCAGTTATTGTGATGCTTTCACAATCCACAGATCCCACGACTAATGCCAAATTAGTTGTTGAAACATTTTTATTGGCTTTGATCCCCTATTACAGACCGTTGATTGAGGGTGAATTACCCCCTAAATGCCATGGTTAGATGCCGAAATGGGTGCCGGCTAAGCGTCCGGATGAGTGATCAGGTCTTCGCTGTGGAAGATATCAAGGACTCGTGGAAGACAGGGCTGTTCAGCTTGGCAGCAAAAGGTAAGGTACCAAAGGTGGCCCCCAATCGTTAAATGAGCTACTGCCAGTAGGGCCTACTGTAGCCTACTGGGGTGCCAGGCAATGGTAGATATAACTTATAACGATCGCTTGCCAAGTGGCTAAACCAGCACCGTTTGGGGGCCCCACCTAGTAACCACTGGTGGACGAAAGATGCTTCGGGCGCAGCAAGAGCCAGCACTTGGCGATGATCATGGGGACATGAAAGATTTGTGGCAGCACAGCCATGATAAACGATGATTCACAATGAGTTATAGGCCTACCTCTCTGGAAAACTGCAGTGGGAATTCCATAATGCATAGATGGTTTCATTGTTAAAACATGATGAAACTTCCCTTCCAAGCTCGTTTCCCCGTCGGAAGCTTTGTGTTGTCACTTGAGACAAGAGCCATCGCCCCCCCAGCAACAGCCACTGCAGGACATTGGTACAGGTGAGCCTCTTTTTGCCAACTTTGGCTATGAGGCTGCGGTTCTGCTGGAGATGGTTCAGCCACGGTAGCTGCTGTTGCTTATTAATGGGGCTAGCTTATGGTTTGTAATTGGTTGATTCTCAAGCCGTAGGGAACTCCAAAGATATGGTTGGTTCACTACTAGAAGCGAAGTCAGTGGGGGTGTACCCTTATTTGAGAAACACTCAATTATTCATCCAAGAGGAGAACAAGCAACACAAACAAGGTGATTGGTCACTAATGTGCGAAGCGGGTATTGTTTTTGTTTTAGTTCTACATTGTTGGTCATCATTACAAGAAAAGCAAGCTCGTATAATTTCGGAACATTTTTTGTGTAACCCATGAACTGAGCACCCCATCCCGAACCTGACCACGGCTGAGCAGGGCTCAGGGTTAATCTAAGGGTGCAATGGCATGCTGGTCCTTGGTGCTTGGTGTGTTTCAAGTCATGAATCATGTCATGACCCTAGTGACGGGTATGTTCTATGTTGGTAACGCCGAACCATTCTGAAAAACTTGCAACATGGGTGTTTCTGAAAATAGGGGTACTCCCAAATCATCCAATATTTATCCTTTATTGGTCACCAACCAACCATTTCTGGGGTTCCCTATGGCAACCACCAACCAGTAGAATATACTCACCACAGTGGTGACACGCCAAGCTCCAAGTGTTATACATCATGACGGACTTGCAACAGGACTTGGCTAGTGGCATTCCGGCATGGCTTTCGGCCATCCCAACTGCTGATCATCCCGAAATCGTTCACCCTGATTTGGGTATGTGCCAAGCCATAGGGTAACCAACAACCCACCAAAAAATGCTCATTTGACCAGGAAACCATTGGTTTTGATAGGGGTACCACGGCCATGGCTTGGCACCCATTTTTTGCTGGTAAATTTGACCAGTTTTCACCTGATCTGTAGCTCTGGATTTTGCAAACTTTGTCCCCAAAAATGGTTGGAACAAACGCACCAATGACTTCGGGTACTTTGCTATGTGTCGTCCTGTCTAGCAGATGTCTCAGTGATCGTTACATATCATCGTTCGGTTCCTTGTATACCATCTGGAAACCAGGTACCATTGATCGTTACCACTGTTTCCGTTTGATCATGATCAGCAGGTGATCCATGTGCAGCCGACGTTGTTCCCTGTTCCATCGAACCGCAGCAGTCGTGCAGCCATGTGCAGCCGGCTGCAGGATTGGATTTTGCTGAGCACTCGCTACGAGTTGCATCTCTTGATTCACAGCTTCAAGAAGGACTTGGATGATCCCGACCGACCCAGTTTCTGGGCGGCGAGTTCGAGAAGCAGCTTCTCCATCAGCTCATGTTGCTGTGGCACGAGATAGGGATCCTCAACCATGGGATTGGCCCGCCATTGGTGGATATGCTCTTGTTTAAAGGGCTGGTGGGACATAGATGAATCTATCATTTGTATGGATATGATCTATGTGTGTATGCATGTAATTGCATATGTGATAATATATGTTATTTTAATATATATATATAAATATATATATATATAAATATATATATATATATGTATTTTCATGTGCAGTATGAGCAGAAACACGCAGACATACAGTGCAGCTCTATGTTTCCGGATGGATTTGTGTTTGCGCGAGGAAGGGAGGCACCCTAAATTGGCCGCGCTGAGGCTTCCCCTTGAAGCATTTGGGCTATTACTATTCCAAGTACTACCGAAAGCAGTGGAACTTCTCACAATTCGGTGTGCCCGAATTTGATGCTTGGCCATGCTTGGCCATGCGCCAGGCTGATTCTGGTGTGCCATGGTGTGCCTGTTGGGACTGGGATGTTGAGTGTGCGGCTGTTGATTGACATGTGATGGCGGTTTATGATATCGTTCTTGTGAGATAGGACGTGTCGCAAATCCCTTAAGCTGGAATCATATGTACAGAAAAGCCATGCACAGACACATAGCAAGATCCCTGGTGCACTTTGTTATATCTATTTATACATATATTTACATATACCGTGTACCCATGCATAGCTGCTATTCACATGCACCTTCGCCCAGGAAGACTTGTTGGAACTGCTAAAAGATTCTGTCAGCGTGGAGGGTGAAGGGCAAGAAGGTCCGTGGGCAGCCGATGGTTCATGGTGGTCCAGTGGTCCATGATGGATACTGATGGCAGGTGCTGCAGGGAGGATGGTGAATGCTTGATGATGGACTGTTTAGTTTGATGATGCGTGATTAACAATCGGTGAGCCCGCCTGGTGAACCCGTCAAGGACTTTTGCAGATCTTCTTTGTGTGTATCCTGTTTGTGAGGGTCATGAGTTGCATTGATAAATCTTTGGGTCTTGCTCGTCCACTCAAAACTGCCGTTTTTTTATGTTGGTGAATGATGGATCATGATCAACGCCTATCATAAACTATGCTTACGAACATTGAAGAACAGAATGATTGGAGACTGGCGTTATATTTGTTATTACATTAAATTCATCAGAATATGGGCAACATTTGTGTCATTAGTTCTTACATCTATGTTGTTCACTATGGGTACTCTTGAATCATACTGCAGTTTGACAAGCACATTATTATCTCAATGATTGCCTTTATTGTATCTGCTATGTTCAATGATCGGTGTCGAAAACAATCGCAAACCATCATTATTCACTACGATTTTCACATGCTTCCAACCTGGCTATGGTCACTATGGTTCTAGCATAGAACAATAGTTCCACCCAAATTTGATGACCACAACTCCATAGGAATCTCCGCTCTGACCTCCCAACGGTGCATGGCCACCCCCCCTGGTGTCCCATGGCCCGGCGCCGTGGCGCCAGGCCACCTGAAGGCCAGCGACGCCGCGGACGTGGCGCTGGAGCGCCTGGTCCGCTTGACCGAGGACAACCGACGCGAGCGGCAGCGGCGCATCGACGCAGGCGCAGCTTCAGCAGCGGGTCCCTGGGGCACAGCAGCTGGCTGCTGAGCTGATGAATGGCTTGAGTGTTGGATCAATGGCTTACAAAGGGCTTACTTTCTGGGCGAAGACGCTACTACTATCTACTAGTTTTCAGGGTTTTTTGGGGGGATGGATTGACCATGTAGCCACTGAAGATTATATTTTTGGCAAGGGATCTAGAAGCCACCAAGGTTTAGTTTCTCGGTTTAGTTAGGATTAGTTGAGATCAATGCTGATAGGTTGGTCACGTAGTTGACAATAATGGGTGATGATTTATGATCAGTGTAGCAACAATAATTGATTTGATATGGTTCATTATCATTAACAATACTGATCATTTAGAATAATGGCTGTATTTATGATGCGTTTCACGATAGAATAGCGATATGCTTAGTTCATTAACAATCTGTTTGACAGTATGAAAACACGATACTTGATAAACATGATTTTAGATACTTGACAATGATTAACAATGCTAATGACTTCAACAACAGAAGAGCCGTGGTTGGAAGTGATTGACAATCGTTTAACAAGTCTGGTCAATATTAGATAGGGGGTTAGCCAATTATCAACGTAAGGTAATCACCTTATGACCTTTGACTGTAAAACAAGGATTGATAAGCTGGTGAATCACGATTAGTCAGGGATGATGCTTGTCAACCATTGGTATTAGTGTTTTCAGTAACTATTCATGAAAAACCGTTTCAACTAGGGTTCCACTGAACTGAATGCTGAATAGCTGGGCTTCAGAAACCATTGTTCTTAACATCGACCTTTGATGATAGATCATAGTCATCAGCCACCTTGACCAACTGATTATTAAGCAGGTCAGCCACAACTGGTGTCCCAAAAGGATCCTCCAAATGAAGTTCATGTGAACCTCATAATGCCTACTCAGCTGGTGCCCTGAATCACCTTTTTTTTCCGGATGGTTGGGGCTTAATTACCAATCATTAAGGGCCCCAAAAGACTCCAGCAAGGGCCACCTCCACTTAGCTGGCACATGCTAGGCACTATATCGCTAGGCTGGAGCATGGCCCCTTTGCGCTGCTTCCCTCACTTCCGGTTGCTGGGTGTGTCCATAACAGAACTCTTATTAGGCGTAAGCCGTTGCTGACAACTATCATTCATTGAAAAACTATGAAAAATCATCGATTTTACATGATTTTACTATTTATTGACCACCCCTTGAACCAGTCCCAACCAACCCATCCAACCAACCCAACCCACCCAACCAACCCACTCCAACCACTCAGCGACTTTCTGGAGTCCAAGGCTGGTCTCCAGGGGACCCCGCGCAGGCGATGAAACCGCGCGGCTGAAGTTCACTCGGCCCTCGGCACAGGCTGCTCCGCCGTCCTATGCCAAGGGCGGCAGCAAGGGAGGTGCGGGCTTCAGCCATGGGGCTATGGGTCAATATTAATCAACAAATAATAGCTGGTTAATGGTTAATAATAGGGGATGATAACTATCAATTATAGGGGATATACTATGGCTATGGGTCAATATTAATCAACCAACTAATAGGGGATTTCCACCAACAATAATAGTGGAAACAATGGCTAATGATGGGGAACCAGGGGGACTAAGGGTTTTGACCCACTGCCACCCAAGAGCCCTGTTGTGGTCAGGATTTTTTTCAGCTGACGGCAAGTGCTTTCTCAAGCCATATGGGACCCCCAAGTGATGGTTGGTTTAGTACTATAACTATCGATGATTTAGGGCTACCTCTATCTTGAGAAACCACCACATATATCTATATTGATATATAAAATTATATATAAATGAATTAATACCTTTGTATTGATGATTGGCTGTCAAATGCTGTCAACTTATATGAGTGAAGCTATATAAGAGGGGGGTGCAGCAAATCCAATGGTCAAGTGGGTGAGACCTTTGTCCAGGTCGACTGCCCCATGATCGATGGGGACTCAACTCAAATCATCCTCCAATGATTTATGGTCGATGTACAATGATAGGTCAACACTGGGAACAGTAATGGCTAGGCATATCTAAGAATGATTATTATCATGAAATTTCACATTACGTACTAATGACACCTATATAGATAGATCCTGTTATCATGAACATCATTCTTATCATGAACAATGATTAACAGCATTTGACCTCAGTAACAATCATGAAAAGGGCTTGAGTCACTGCCAACAGACAATTGTGATAGTCATTGCCAAAGATCACCACAGCATTGTTATTTCTACCCAAATCCAACTCATCGTCAACATAGATGTACCATCAGTCAGAGAGTCGTCCCACTTACATATTCATGCTTTCATCTGTGAATATTTATGTAAAAAAATACATATTTAGATGTACATCTGCACGTATCTCAAAATTGATCTACACTGACTTTCCAGCAAGCGGAGTGGTACCCCAGGCAGTACCCTTCCCTGCAGGAGGCTATGGTGGCAAGGGACCGGGCAAACGGCCCTATGCGCAGATTGGAGCCGCGCAACAAGCGACGTCGCAAGCCGCCGTCTACAACCAGAAACCCAGAACAACGCGTCTTGGCGATGCTGGGTGATGCCCCAGGTGGACGGTGTTTTTGGAATGGAAGATCTGCCATTGATATGGCTATGGGTCAATATTAACCAACCAATAATAGGGATAATGACCAACCAAAAATAAAGAAAACAATGGCTAATGGTAGGGGAACCAGGGGTACAGGGTTTTGACCCACAGCCGTATAGAAGTTTCCATGGGAATGATACTTATTGATGGTTGTGAATGAAAGTTAGTATTTATGATAGTTCTGATATGTTCTGATAGTTCGTGGTGATTGATAATGGTTGGCAATGATGGTTGATGGTTGTTCATGAGGTTTGCTGTTTTTGATGGTTGTTAATGAGGGTAAATGGTGATCGACAATGGTTGGCAATGATGGTTCGTTGTTGTTGATCGTGGTTGTTTATGATGCTTTGAACTGGTCAATGATGGTCAGTTGCGATTATTGCCTGGGATAACAACCTGGGGTCCGATGTGTGCGATTTGTATTTCATTCCACATGTTTGCATATTTTGAATAGCCATTATGTCGTTTGAACATGACCATTGAATCAGTTTGCTTAGTATGGTCAGTGCTGTAGTCAAACATTTGCTGAACAAGACCAATGATTTCTCAGCAAACATGCGGACGGTGCCAATGGTGCCGATAGAGGGAATGCAGCCGACTCTCCGCCCCGAAGGCGTTGCTAGCCCAAATCCAAGTTTACACCAGTTGTTGTTTGGGTACATGTCATTGTTTCAGGCTTTAATCCATGATGGCTCTCCTTGGGTCGCTGGAACATTCCACCATGGCTGTGACCAACCAAGCTGGCCGTTGGAGCCATGCTACCAGCCACAGCTCCATGCAGGTCTTGCCCCTGGCGCCACCAAGGTATGCACCCCAGACGAAGGGCGGGTACGGCTCGCGCCAAACTTATGGCCGAGGCTGAGGTAGTGCCGGGTGCCACCGACCGCAATGGGTGGCTCCTCAAAGAGGACCAGTTCGGT
>VSDK01022771.1:200870-232461 GCA_009767595.1 Symbiodinium kawagutii
GTTCAGCAGATTCAACAGCTCTACGTTGGAAGCATGATATGATGACCAACAAGATCACGATGTCGAACAATGAATCGTCCACACTCCATGCATTTTCTTGGTGGTTCCCCCAGCTTTTGAACGAGCCAACCTTGGCAGCGGTGACAAGTTGTTCAACTTCTATGCCTGCGATCAGGTCACGTTGCGCAGGAAAAAGCCGGATGCATGGTGAGGGTGGATGGTGTCAGCAGCTGTTTGGGGGTCGTTCAGAATGCTAGGTCCATGGGTTGTCCAGTTGAGATGGTGTGTCCTACATCCATTTGGTTCAGAATGATAGGTCCAAAAAAAAAACATGTTTGATGGTAAATCACCAGCTATGGAGCACGTAAACTGGTGGGTGGTTGATCAATATCGATCTACAATGAACTGAAATACTGGGTCCCCAAAAGATTTGACCACTGATAGTTCCGTCCAAGAGTTTGTTTGATTTGAATATTCCAAACATGGACCTTCCAATCAACCAGTGACACAAATGGGTGTTTCTCAACTTAGGTACCCCCAATAAGTTGGTTTCGTACTACTCTCAAAAGTAGTTGACGAGAGTTGGTTTGGTACCACTCTCAACCTAGGTACTTCAATTAGTTGATAAGTTAGTTAATAAAGGATGACCAGTGACACAAATCTCTGCTTGCGATGCCAGAATTCCCAGAGGCTTTGCTGCACCAGCGGATTCCTAGGGTAGTTCCAGTTGTCATCAACCTGGGCGAAGCCAGTGGTTGAACGCCTGTGGTGAATCAGGGGGACGCTTAGTCATTGTTACCCTCTGGTAAACTAACCTGGCAATGAACTTTTAACCATATTTTCTAGTGATGGATTTTCCATTGCCAGGTTTGTTTACCAGAGGGTAATGAACCATGCTCAATCACGCTTGCTGTCAATATTAGATATGGTCGATCATGGTTGATCACTTTTTTTGGGGCAATTTGGCATGGCCAAGCAGCTGCCATGGCTGTTGATGATTCACTGGAAATGGCTGGTTCCAAGCCAGCTGTGCGACGGGATGCATGAGGGCAACTACCGCTACCAGTTATCAATATTGTTGACTGTGACCAAGAACGTCTTGCATTATTGACCACCAGACACTCCTGGATTTCGTTTTAGAAGCATTATTGACTATGTTAAGCAGTATTTTATAATTTGTAACACATTTCATACTTATTAACTAATCTATAACTAATATGATTTCTATTGTCCTTGCCCGTCATTCTCCAACGAGTTTACGTATCCATGTATTCAACTTGGCTCAACTTGGAGGCCCGACATCTTTGCCATCACCGAGCTGGTGTTCACCAAGTACCTCAGCCAAACAACGGGGGCACCTGAGGCACCTGGTGGATGATGGGAGATCCATATCTACCATGGGACATCACCAGCTGTGGTGGTTCACCAACGACTGGATCCAGGAGCTGCTAAGTCCTGAATCTCCTGTCGGCTGAAGCCACCTGCCTTGGTGAACTCTTGCCCTGTGGCTGAGAGGGGTAGCATGGTGATACATGGGTACCTCAAAGCCCGCAAAGACAGGGAGCCTTAAGACTGCAGGGATCCGCTGGAGGATTCGCTGATGGCCCAAAATCATACTGAAACGATGGCAGACGGAGTAGGGGACACCATGAACCGGGAACCACCATTTTTTCGGGCCATGGATAGGGTGGCATGAGCCGCTAATGGCTCTTTTTTTCAGTCCACGCAGAAAGTAGGGAGAATTCAATCTTGCCCTTTCTCAACCAGTCGAGACCTGGGACGGTAGATCCTATGATTACTAGGTGACCATCTTTTTAAGCTCAATAGGCCAACTGATACCCATGAACCTTGATGAACCCTCATTAATAAGCGTATTGCAGTACTAATCGTCAACAGCCATTATTCTTGATCGGCCTCATGTAACCCAAAATCATTGACCCTTATGTAGTCCTTATGTAACCCTTCATCCTTACCAAACCCACCTCACCCCAATCTTTCCCACACCCACCTCGCCCTTACCATTCCCCAACCATCCTCATGCCCTGGCCCCTGTGGATCCTGTGGATGGCTTCACCATGTGTGGCAGCTGCAGTTCCTGGCGGTGTCCGCCACCTTTCCTCCACCCTTGGTGGCCATCGCTGAGGATCTCTTTGTTCACGCCCAGTGGCCCAGGGCGGCCGCGGGAGGTGGTTGCAACGGGTGGTGAATGGTGGTGCTCGTGGAAGCAACAGGAGAGGATTATATGGCTATGGGTCAATACTAACCAACAATAATGGAGGATAATGACCAACAATAATAGGGAAAACAATGGTTAATGATAGGGGAAACAGGGGTACAGTGTTTTGACCCATAGCCATATGGTGGTGATTGTGGCGGATTCTCATAAGAGTGGTGCCTCAAAGATGGTTGGTTCATTACTAAAAAATGTTTGAAAATGATGATTTGGGGGTACCCCTACGACTGGAGAAATATCCATATGGGGATATAGCTAGCAAACATCGGGTTTTAACATGACCAACAATGATAATGATGGTTGAGAGTGGTTAACGATGGTTCGTGAATGATGGCTAATGATTGAAGGGTTGAGCGAGGAATGATATGCTTACGGGCTAATGCCAAACAACCAACAAATGAGTAGATGAGCATCGCAACAAGCTGACTGTTCTCGTCATTCTGGGAGAAACTGAGGTTTGAAAACACGTCAAAGTACTGAAGGTTACTGAAGGTTTGTTTTACCAGCCACACTAGCCATACTTCCAGCTTGAATATCAATGTATTTCATTTCAGTGTCGTCGAACCACCTTGTTTAACAGGGATAATAGCCATTCATCATGCCATGGAAGACAAAAAAACGGGGCATAGATAGAAGTCAACCATTGCTTCATTCAACCAACCCTATCATTACCTGCCAATTGTACCTGCCAATTTCTTGTCCTACCCATTTAATGAAGGTATGATGAGGTGCCATTGCCACTGCTACTGCTCGAGGTTGAAAAGAAGCGTGCAACCCGCGGGCAGCCGGTGGAAAGGGAGCTCCCACACAAAGCGGGGGCCCCACGCCTGGTTGATCGCCGGCAGAAAAGATTTACAAACAGGATAATTAAGCAGGATGAACCGAGCATGACATGACAAACATGCGTTGATTATAGGTTTATTACTTATTACATTTCTACCAAGGAGTACATGATATGCTTGAGTTCGAAATCATGAAAAAGTAATCTCAAATGATATACATGCGACTTCTCATACCTGGCATGTGACAAGCTATGACAATCATCCGATCAATCAATGCACAGCAGCGGGTTTGCAGCGCTGCAGTTGTCAGTTTAGCAACCAACAGCCAAAGGTACAAACCGCTGGGATCAACCAGTCACTTGTTGTGAAATTCAGCCAGGTTGAGGATCATTGATATGTGATACACTAGTTGATACACGAGTTGAGAACGGTGTCTTCCTGATGTTTGCTTGTCTAGTGAACACAACTCTTATTTATGCTTGCTCGCGAATTTGAAATCTGGGTGGTTGCTGTTGAATGCTATTGACTCATACCCTCCGAACTTTTGGGTGTCCATAAATGGAGGTGCAAACAAATCATTGCGAGGGATCGCAGTGGTTCTCAGTATAATTGATGAACAGTCCCATATATGGCCCTGGCTATGAGTCATTATCAACCAATCGAAACAGTGGGAAAGTGAGCATCCAAGCCATGACTAGTTTGGTCATATCACCGCTAAGCAAAATCCAAGAACTTGATCACAACTAGGCACCGAGGCCTTGCATGTCAGCTGCAGTCCGATACCACAGGTCTTTCTCTGCACATCGGCAGTGAAGAAGGATGAGGTGCGTGGCATGAATTCCCGATGGTCGCCCAAAGAGGGGAGTCTACTTATGGAACTGCAAGTGCGGACTTAACATCTTCAACAATTTCGTGGGACGCAGTGACTTCGCGAGGATTGAAGGGTTAAGTTGATCATGTATACATGATGAATCACGATTAATTATACATCTAGATACTCTATAAATCTTATGTGTGATTTAGAGTTTCAACAGTAGATTATATGTGTCTCTCTGTCTCTCTACTTCTATATACAAATGCAATCACGTATATGTATAACATGTATGTGTGTAAATATATATTATATATATATATGTGTGTGTATGTATCTATATGTACATGTATGATCATACATGTTAGTTTTACATGGAAAGGCTGCGGCTGGATTCGCCACATGTGACCTTCAGTGTGGAAAGTGCTGGACCTTTGTTTCTTTGGTTTGCTGAACTTGGCCCAAGTGCTCGGTCCGAAGCATTGCTTCTGATGATGTGATCATCCCAGTTGACTGCTGTCAGAAATATGCTGCTTGTGAGGATTAGTTCTACTATAATGACTGTGTCACCTCAGTTGTACTGCTTGGCAAACTATTGGATGACGGGGGCCCATTGACAACCTCAGTACCGCGTCACCTCTAGTGTCCAGGAGGGGCTCAATATGGGAGCTGAGCAGAATGAGACTGCTTTGCTCAAGGCGGCATGAGGGCTGCAAGCGACACAAGGGACACCCATGGAGGATTTTTTGTTCGGGACTGAGGTTTTACAAGGCATGTCGGTCAGTGTCCTTTTCGGGTTGAGTTGAAAAAGAGCAGAGATTGACCGTTGAGTCCCTGATCTCTTAAGATCAAAGAGTGAATCTGGGAATTTCCTCAGCTTGATTGAAAATGATTGTTTAAGATTTTGAAAGAATGTCTGATAATAGCAAGGGTTAGGAATGGTAAACATTAATGATTAATGATGAATGCTGAAGGTCTTTTCCGCTCATCAAGACTAGTTCGCGGAAGGGATCAGAACGTAGACTTACGAAAGGTGAACGGTCAAGGTAACTGACTAACAAAAAAGCGGTGAAAACCAATAGAAAAACCCAATCAAATAAACTCTAACAACCCCCCTTTTTTCAAAGCAGCGACTCTGGTCCACTAACAACCAAGGGTCACAACGTATCGCATGGGTGGTTTTATGGACCGGTCAAGCCACCAGCTGTAACAACTCGACGAGTGACTGGTCATGGCTGATGTAAACAAGCTCCGGGTATAGGGCATTAACAGTCACATGTATACATGTATCTAATATCTATGTGTGCTTGTTTATATGTATACTGTATAGGCACATCTATTCTTTTTTTCACATCCAAGAAAATGACAAGTTGATGTGTTTTAGGAGCTTCAACCGGCAAGATATAGAGCACCCCATGTTTTTCCACTTAGGATCCACGAGATCGCACATTCTATTTGCACCACCAACACGGCCTCGGGTCAACGGCCCAGGTACCGTGGGTGGACATCCGATGACCAAACTAGTCCAACTGTTGGGATGTTCATCTACCCATTTCAGCTGGTTGCTTAATAGTGACCCGCATGGTGGTTTCTCAAGATAGGGGACTCCCCAAATCAACCCCCAAATCATCCTTTGTTAGCCATTTATAGCAACAAACTTAATAAACCAACTATTTTGTGGAGTTCTCTATTTCAAGAAGCCACGACATAAGTCACCCAGTCGTTTGTTTCGGATCCTGTTCTACTGTTGCTATTTCAGGGCGCTGACACGGCACCCAATCGGTCCATGGCTCGCGGCCAGGGAGTGCTTCATGTTCGATACCTATTGGAAGGCGTTATCGCTGGCGCCCGCGCGCCGGCATTGAAGTGGTCGGTTGTTTGGTTTTGTTGTTTCATAGGTAGATCCAGCAGTTTGTAATGCTTCATGATGACGGTTAATGATGATCATTATACAATGGGGAATATTGACGTTTCATCCTTGCATGTTGCCGGCGGGCATTGCCCACTGACGGTGTCAAAAAAAATACATGTTTATTGATTATGAGCTTAGTAATGATGGGTTACAATGGTGGATGATGGTGATGATGATGATGATGATGATGATGATGATGATGATGATGTTTAATGATAGATCCAGTATTTGATGAACCTCCCATATTTGAAGCTAAATGACGAGCTACGTTTTACTTTTAGCTGATGTTGGTTTATCAATATGGATCCTGCATTAGTTCATATGCCAAGAATCCCAAGCTCACCCTAACCTTGTGCAGGGAGCCTGCCAACATGAGGCTTTTGCATGCTGGTTGATGGCTTTGTGGTGATTCTGTGGTTTTACTTCATGGAAAGCATACAGATAGACAGACAAACAGATAGATAGATACATAGATGGACAGACAGAAAGATAGACGGATAGAGTGACCGACAGATAGATACACCTGTCCTACATGGCAGTGGGTCAAAACCCTGTACCCCTGGTTCCCCTATCATTAGCCAGGCTGTTTTCTCTAGTATTGTTGGTGATTATTCCCCACTATTGGTTGGTTAATATTGACCCATTGCCATATAGTTGGTGTATATCCCCTATCATTGTTAGTTACCATCCCCTATTTTTTACCATTAACCAGCTATTATTGGTTGGGTAATATTGACCCATTGCCACATTCGTATGCTCACAATTTGTGGCAGCGCTTGCAGTCCTAGCACTTGAGTCGGTGGGATCGAGACAGGTCAGGGCATCTCACTGGCGATTTTGCGAATAGCACTGGTGCCAGTGAGAAAGCTCATGGTTCTGTATATATATATATATGTATTGATTTTATGATTTTAAACAAATGTTTACTCATAGACATATACCATAGATATACTACAGTATCTCAACGTACAGAACCAAGCATTTCGTTTTATTTTCTGCCCATATGGGTTTGTCCATGTTCGTCCAAAAAATGTACTTCAAAAATGGCCAGCATTTTGAGAGCAAAAGCTGGCGTTTCGTGATGCTTACGCAGTTTATGGCCTCATGAATTTAAGTGATTCTGGCTCACCATGCTGCCAAACACATGTGTAACCAACGTGATGCCACATGTACAACCAACATCAGCCATTCTAATCAGGCAGAATGGGGATCCCCAGGAGTCACAGCTGGCGGGTGCCAGGTTATCACGTGAGACAGAAGTTACCAGCGCTGTTGGAAGTTTTGACAACCGCTTCGTATCAGCAGGTGCCCTGCGGCCCAGGAATGTTGATGTTTTGATGGTGAAAGAATGGTGAAACTGTTAATACAACCGTTATATAACGATGTACTGTTCCAATATTAACCACGGGTTGGTTGGTTGGTCGGTTGGTTGGTTGGTTGGCTGGCTGGCTGGCAGGCTGGCTAATATTTTGAAAACCAATGAAAACCAGTATAACGACTGTGTGTAATCATTGAAGAATTAATATTGATGAGATCCACTCATATGGGTTACATAATGGCTCACTCATGTGATCAACCATGATTAGAAAAGATTATTCGGGAATGTGACTGAATAGCAACAATGATTCTATGAATGATATTTGTGGATGACAACGGCTGCTGATGTTTCACAATGACGTTTAAAAACGGAATCGCTGTCGCTCATAGATCACATCTTATCATTATCAATCTTAGTGAAGACGAACAACCCCTGATAGTTTGAAAGTTAAATATTCTTACCCTAGGGATAATACTTTGAAAGTTAAACAGTCTTACCCTAGAGACAATATTGTGAAGGAATCATTCAACGAACTTGTTTGGTGGAGTATTCAAGGCTAGTGACGGCCCGTGGCCCCAGGTTCCCAACACCATGAGCGATCAAAAATGCGCGCCCTAGGTGATCCCAGACCGGATGTTTGCAAGATATTCCAAGTTCATGTGGTCATTAGTGATTACAAGGTGACCCTCTAGCTATGAGTTGGTTCATGTTGGTTCATGTTGATTCATATGGGTTCATGTTGGTTTATGTTGGTTTATAAGGCCAGTTCTATCTACCGTAACTGGTAGTAACCCCAGTTACAACACAACGACTATGGCCTACCTTCTAGGGTTTGGATCCCTAGACATACCAAGCGGCTTCCAGGCATGCAAAGTTCATCGCTGCCTGTCAAACTGCCGCGCTAGTACTATGAGCTCACACACGGTTGTTTCTCAAATAGGGGACCCCAATCATCCTTACATAAACCATTTATAGTAACAGACCAACCAATTCTTGGGTCCCTAATTTTCTTTGCGAATCAAGGGTGCTTTGGGGAATGTTCGTGATCGTCTCGTTCAGGATGGATGACACTTTGTTGTCACTGTTTCAGCGGTGGTTACACAGTCATTCGGCCTGTGAACTTCCATTATGGACCATGCCAGCGGCAAACAGATTGGCAACCCAGCACTTCCGTGCCCTATATTGTTGCCTTCCGTGTTTGTTGATGTACATCTTCTATGATCCAAACAGACCCTGCGGGAGATTCCATGCTCAGGCGTTTGTCTTCGTCGCAGATTCCAATAGCGCCATACAAATCGCGGAGCTGTTGAATCAGGTACCGGCTGCCAGGGGGAGCCAGGGTAGACAGATGGGAACTGGGTTCCGCAAATGGCGCTCCACCAATGACCCCAAGAGGAGGTTACTGAACATGACTTCCATTTGTGACGCTAGGGTGGGATCGGGGCATGACCACTGGTTGCTCAAGGTCCATAAAAAGTTGCCCACAAAGTAAAAGAACCAATCCCTATGGGAGAAGTGTCCTAGTCAAATCGCATTCCTGGGAGATGACTGGTTCGAAGGTCCTACCTGGTCCCACCCTGCAGCATTTCCGCAAGGCCGGCGTCCCTGCAGCGGCGAGTGGAGGGCGCATGGAGCAAGCTTGGAGAACCCAGGCGCAAGATCGGCGGAGCTGCAAGGAGACCCCTACCGGCAGCCAGGTACCTCTGAAGGTAACCGGGGAACCCCTGGCGTAGGCATGGTCACATATATAGGTAACTGGTTGGGGGCAGAGATATGTAAGGGACCCAAAGTTATGCGTCACTGGCTGGGGCTGAAACTTTTGTGGATGAACAGCTACTGGACAGGCCTATCATGGCTTATCCAAGGGTAAGTGATCTTTTAGGTAAGAAGCCTGACAGTTTAGCTCTTAGCTTTTTATGTCATGGCTTCCAATATCATCGCTAAAAGGTAGTATCATCACTATTTGCCAACCGGGACTCGGTACAGTAGATGAGCGATCTTTGACCCAAGCTTTGAACCATGATAATCCAATATTAACATCCACCCGGGTTTCATCATTCACCACAAACCATTTGTAACCCATCCTAACGAACAACTATATAGTGATGCCAGGTGAATGATGATTACTTCTAGATGGTTAATACTTAACCACCACAGCAATAACAAACACAATGATGAACTGTCACTAGTGACCATTTACACAATTAGTTACCCTTAAAAACTATATGAATGGATTCAAGTTCCATTATTATAAACACATTAACCACACTTAACAACCATTAAGGTATCATCTGTTACCATTCACAACCACCACAGCTGTACCGCCATGAACTCGGTACCGGGGGGGGTACACGGCGCAGCGTTGAGTTGCACCAGGCCTTCGCTGGACTCAAACGCTTCCAGTACCGTGTCTTGGTTTGCACCGCTGGGAGCCCCAGATGGCGATGACCGGTGAAGCTGGATGAAGAAGCCATGACTTTGGTTTTGAATTGTTATTGTATGTTATGTTATTATGATTAATGGTTATCAGTGGTTTTGGAAGGCATAGGAGTATCAATTCTATGTTATGTGATTATGATTAATGGTTATCAGTGGTTTTGGAAGGCATAGGAGTATCAATTCTATGTTATGTGATTATGATTAATGGTTATCAGTGGTTTTGGAAGGCATAGGAGTATCAATTCTATGTTATGTGATTATGATTAATGGTTATCAGTGGTTTTGGAAGGCATAGGAGTATCAATTCTATGTTATGTGATTATGATTAATGGTTATCAGTGGTTTTGGAAGGCATAGGAGTATCAATTCTATGTTATGTGATTATGATTAATGGTTATCAGTGGTTTTGGAAGGCATAGGAGTATCAATTCTATGTTATGTGATTATGATTAATGGTTATCAGTGGTTTTGGAAGGCATAGGAGTATCAATTCTATGTTATGTGATTATGATTAATGGTTATCAGTGGTTTTGGAAGGCATAGGAGTATCAATTCTATGTTATGTGATTATGATTAATGGTTATCAGTGGTTTTGGAAGGCATAGGAGTATCAATTCTATGTTATGTGATTATGATTAATGGTTATCAGTGGTTTTGGAAGGCATAGGAGTATCAATTCTATGTTATGTGATTATGATTAATGGTTATCAGTGGTTTTGGAAGGCATAGGAGTATCAATTCTATGTTATGTGATTATGATTAATGGTTATCAGTGGTTTTGGAAGGCATAGGAGTATCAATTCTATGTTATGTGATTATGATTAATGGTTATCAGTGGTTTTGGAAGGCATAGGAGTATCAATTCTATGTTATGTGATTATGATTAATGGTTATCAGTGGTTTTGGAAGGCATAGGAGTATCAATTCTATGTTATGTGATTATGATTAATGGTTATCAGTGGTTTTGGAAGGCATAGGAGTATCAATTCTATGTTATGTGATTATGATTAATGGTTATCAGTGGTTTTGGAAGGCATAGGAGTATCAATTCTATGTTATGTGATTATGATTAATGGTTATCAGTGGTTTTGGAAGGCATAGGAGTATCAATTCTATGTTATGTGATTATGATTAATGGTTATCAGTGGTTTTGGAAGGCATAGGAGTATCAATTCTATGTTATGTGATTATGATTAATGGTTATCAGTGGTTTTGGAAGGCATAGGAGTATCAATTCTATGTTATGTGATTATGATTAATGGTTATCAGTGGTTTTGGAAGGCATAGGAGTATCAATTCTATGTTATGTGATTATGATTAATGGTTATCAGTGGTTTTGGAAGGCATAGGAGTATCAATTCTATGTTATGTGATTATGATTAATGGTTATCAGTGGTTTTGGAAGGCATAGGAGTATCAATTCTATGTTATGTGATTATGATTAATGGTTATCAGTGGTTTTGGAAGGCATAGGAGTATCAATTCTATGTTATGTGATTATGATTAATGGTTATCAGTGGTTTTGGAAGGCATAGGAGTATCAATTCTATGTTATGTGATTATGATTAATGGTTATCAGTGGTTTTGGAAGGCATAGGAGTATCAATTCTATGTTATGTGATTATGATTAATGGTTATCAGTGGTTTTGGAAGGCATAGGAGTATCAATTCTATGTTATGTGATTATGATTAATGGTTATCAGTGGTTTTGGAAGGCATAGGAGTATCAATTCTATGTTATGTGATTATGATTAATGGTTATCAGTGGTTTTGGAAGGCATAGGAGTATCAATTCTATGTTATGTGATTATGATTAATGGTTATCAGTGGTTTTGGAAGGCATAGGAGTATCAATTCTATGTTATGTGATTATGATTAATGGTTATCAGTGGTTTTGGAAGGCATAGGAGTATCAATTCTATGTTATGTGATTATGATTAATGGTTATCAGTGGTTTTGGAAGGCATAGGAGTATCAATTCTATGTTATGTGATTATGATTAATGGTTATCAGTGGTTTTGGAAGGCATAGGAGTATCAATTCTATGTTATGTGATTATGATTAATGGTTATCAGTGGTTTTGGAAGGCATAGGAGTATCAATTCTATGTTATGTGATTATGATTAATGGTTATCAGTGGTTTTGGAAGGCATAGGAGTATCAATTCTATGTTATGTGATTATGATTAATGGTTATCAGTGGTTTTGGAAGGCATAGGAGTATCAATTCTATGTTATGTTATTATGATTTATGGTTATCAGTGGTTCTTAAGTGGTTATGAAATATCTATTAGAGATTGTATCAGCAATTAGAAAAACATAGAGAATTGATCGGTCTTGTTAATGATATGAACCAGCTCTACTTCTTAGCGAAAATAGTTGGGCTTGCGAAGCTGTTTTTTTTCGGGTGGCACCGGTTTTGGAAGGCCATGATAATAGCACCAATACGTGGCCCTTCAGGATCCATCATGAATGCATGGCTGTTTATTGCGTTGTAACATGATTGAGTTCCTAACAATCTGATCTGAGTCGGCCAAAGAGAAATGGAACGTAACCATCCAGTTTTACCATCATTGTCACTAAAGATCATTTACAAATTCCTAGAATCATTAACCATCATTAACCCATCATTTAACCATCATTTCACCATCATTTCACCATGATTTTACCATCATTTAACCATCATTTCCACCATGATTTTACCATCATTTCACCATCATTTAACCATTCTTACGCTTGATTTCTAGCATCATTTAATGCACAGTCGAAGTCTTCGCCCACGGTTGGTCAGCTCAGGACTTGATGGCCCGGGGCATTGATGCTGAGAACGTGGATGTCGTGGTGAACCTCAATCTGCCACTGGAGAAGGCACGGGGCCCCGTGCCCCTCCGAAGGGACTCCCAAGCCTCCAAGCAGTCAAGGCACAAACCAGTCGTGGGTGGAGGGATAAAACTTAGGTTGGGTAGAGAGGGATTGTATGGAAATATAGGGATATAACAACCATCAATAGGGATATAACTTTGATACAACCAGCAATGATGGTTGAGGATTTGGTTTATAAGAATGGTTGATGAATAGTTGATCAAGGAAGGACAGGCTGTGGGATGCTTTGGGCTAAACCAACAAATCAGTACGTGAACATCACAACAACATCACAACAAACTGACCATTTTGCTGATTTTTTGGACTAGTTCACAGCCATTCGAGGTACCAGGGGCCAGGGCCCCTTGATGCCCTTGTTGATTTTGGAGGATTGCATCGCCATTCTGCAACCCAGGATGTTCCCATCCCAGCAGTCACGTAGAGAGGGGTCAATTGGCCATATCTGACTGATGGTACAGTGTTGGTACAGCAGTTCAAAAGACAAAGCTCGACAAAAGACAAAAATTCCCAGGTGGAACACGTAGATATGTCAGATACTGTAGTCCAATCAAATAGACATTCCCCCAAAGATAGGATCGCTTTTAGATAACTACGCACAAGTCATCACAAGTCCATGGATACAACTACAGGGATGGTAGGCAGACCGCGGGTAGCCCTGTGCGAATCATGGCAGTAGTTAGTCACTTGTGCAAATGGAAAAAGGCGGGGACCTACGATTTTGATAGTGGTTTCTAGCATTTGATTGCAGATGATTTTGATTTCCTGAGTGATTGCCCTTCAACATTGGCTACTACGACCGTTTTGCATGTTTGACTCATCAGCTTTTACTTATATTGCTAGATGGCCAGTATTTTAAAGTAAACTGGAACAACCAACTGCCAACATCATTGCTCTGGCAATGAGTAGATTACCAGAATCAATGTAGGTGAAACACATGCTTGAGTCATTGATGATTCGATGGTTCACACCAAAAGTGACCACTTTGAGGTTGTTGCAGGCTACCCACTCTGCACGTTCCCTTCCTGTTAAGGTTTTGATTTGCAAGCCATTTTGTCTTCAATTCATAGTTATCGAACCATATCGAACGCAAATGAACAAACCATATATGGTATTTTATGGTTACTCTAGTTCATCCATCCAGTTTCTTCCTTGTTCAAACCACAAGATCTTTGAAGTGTCTGCATGGGGGTTCTTGACGACACTCAGCGGTACAGGAGACCTACCTCCACCGTAGTGGCCGAACCGCTCGCTTTGGCTCTGTGGGTGGCGCAGCTGCAGGGAAGAAACGGCGTGGCTTTCCAGCAGTGGGTCGTACCAATTGATTACACTCTGGTGATCTAACATGCCAATGGAAAATCACACTTTTTCTAGGGAAACCCTGGGAAATCAACTATAACTGGTGGATTTTCCATTGCTATGTTAGATCACCAGAGGGTAGTAGTTCCCATTTGAATCAGCAGCCGCAGCAAGTTTTACATTCACCTCGAAGCTCCACGAAGCTTTCAGGTTGTAGATCTGGGGAAACTGAGAGTCAGAGGAGGCAACAAATGCCTTGGGTTAAGGCTTTGAATCTCGACAACCATGCGCGGAAGCACACAAATTCACGATGTATCTTTCCGGTTGTTTGATTTTCAATTCTGGTATGTGGCCCTTTGAGATCAAGGTTCCAATCCGTTTATCACCCCCATTCTCAATGGGTTATAAGTTGTGGGTACCTCCTCAGTCATAGGTATCAGTTTGTCCATACATTGTGTACCCCCAACGCTTGTGGTTTCCCTACTACTAATTAATGGTTATAAGTTTTATGGTTAGTAGGCCAACCGTTTCTGGACCAGAAACTCATGGGATTTCTTCAACTTACCCTGCTTGCTATTTGACCGATCACCTTTTGACCGTTTGCAGCCGTAGACTCCGCCGACATGGGCTAGGCTCAACCACCTGTAATGACCATTGACAAACATGTGACAAATTCATAATATGTAAGAAATTTCAGGGATGTAACAACAATAAATCGCCAACAACCAGTGTTACAAAATATCAACAACCATGACAACAATTAACAACTCAATAACCAACACACTGATCATTATGTTTGCAATAACCAGTGTGATTAAGAAGCATTAGCAACCATGATTAACCAACTATGACCGATACATTGATCATCCAACCATCATGAACAACACCGATTTACCAACCTACCACATCTTGCAGAGAGAGATATAAATACTATACTATAAATATTTGAACATGGCAATAGAAAATCACCATATTCTAAAGAGAAAGCCTGGAAAATGATCCATGTATGGTGGATTTTCCAGCCATGTGAGCTTACCAGAGGGTAACTTGATGGACCTTTCAGGTGGTGCATCCCTGTGATGGTTGGCTGTTGCCTACCATGTGACGGCTCCGGGTACCACCACGTCGCAACAGGCTGGATGGTCTCCTTGGTCTTCGATGGAGAAGAGGTCGGTGCGTTGATGTGCCAGTTCGGTGGAGCTGGGATCAACGGTGTCTGAAGCCAGGCCATCATAAAAAAACCAAGTTATAGGCGGTTTATTGCTATAAGGCTATGGGTCAATATTAATCAACCAACGTTCATGGAGGATTTCCACCAACAATTATAGGGAAAACCAATGTTATAGGCGGTTTCTCAAAATGGAGGACCCCAAAAATGGATGGTGTATTACTACTAATGACTAGACAAGGATTTGGGGGTACCCCTATTTTGAGAAACCACCAGTTATAGGCGATTTATTGCTGTAGATGATTAGTAAAGGATAACCATATGTTATAGTTGGTTTATTACTATCAATTACTATAAATGGGGTTAAACAGATGTGGTGGTTTCGACCTAGCCAGTTTGGGGACCCCCAAGTTCTACTTGGTTCATAAACCATTAATAAAGGTTGATAGCTGGATTAGTAAAATCTGATTGACAATTTGGATGGTAAATTGGGGGTACCTCTACGACTTGAGAAATGACCAGGTAGCAAAAGACCACGTCCACAACAAGAACTTCTGCCCTGGTTTAGGCAGATCGGAGGGGACCCACATTTGATGAAGGGTCAACTTATTGATTCAGCGTGACCGTAGTTGTAGCTTCGGGTGTGTGTTTTTTTAATTTCGTACGTAACAACACATGAATGACGTTTTTTTTTATCGGTAATCTTCTTTAGTCTTCGTCGAGTCATTTCGTCATGCATTTTTGCGTTTCACTGCACGCACGGAAGGGCGCGGAAGGTTCGCGGAAGGGGAACTTTGCGGAAGCTTTGTGGACGCTCTTTATAATGTGAATATCTTAGACAGAATATTATGCTTGAATGATGCCAAAACGTGGTTGAAACCTTGGCTGCGGAAGCAAAACCTTCAAAATTTGCTTCGCGGAAGCTCGCGGAAGCAAAGGTTAAACAAATGACTTCGCGGAACCTCGGAAGCTACATTTGCATCCGGGAGCACTTCGCGGAAGCCCTGGCGGAAGCACTGTGAAACGTCAAAACAAAGTAGTAAGGAATAAACAACAGCATTCACATATTTCTATATTTGCACGCTATATATACATGTATCATGTCTAGAAACATGTACACACGTATGTGATGCATACGCATTTATACTTATACGCCATCATAGTGTGATGCTAACGACTGGTGATCTCAACCATGTGGTGATCAGCTGGAGGCGGAACACCTGGACTTCTTCCAGAAGCAGCTGGGTTTTGAGATGGTGGACTTCGCTGATCGCGAGGCGTGACTTTGCGCCTGGATCCAAATGGGGCCGTTCCATGCCGTTCCTGTCATCCCGGTTATCCCATGAACATGGCTATTCTTGAAAGGATTATTACAGGGTCTCTTGTTGAGTGCACCTCAGTCTTTGCTTTGTAAAATGTTAGGGTGGAATGATGTGGAACCCTACTCAAAGAAGCGCCACCATTCTTGAGTTTTATGATTTAATTGTTTGATTGATGTAGTTATTACATGATTCACAGGTTGTTATTGCTGTTGTGGTTATTGGTTAGGGTGCTGTGCCTGTTTCTTCGTCTTGCTTTGGGCAATGTTGTCGTTAAAAGTTGCATTGTTGGGTTTACGATGCCCGTTCTACCCGCTACCCACCTGATTTGCGGATGTTCACTCGGGATTTGATTATGTGGGTAGAACCGGTGTTGTATTAGCTAGGTAAAGATAGTGCTGCACATGCAGATGTTCCTCAGTATATGTTTCATTGCTGGGTGTGGATTTTTGTGAATAGCCAATCAATGCGGAATTGCCAATCCAATAGTGACAAGAACTGTGACAACATCACGATGATAAGTCATACTTGGGCTTATGAACAGGATTCGACACCAAGCGATATTACGTCGTATCTTATCAATCACGGTCAAAAACTACCCAGCTAAAGAAAGTATTCGTAGCGACAAGGGATACCTCCATGGCTTGATACAACCGCACAATATTTTTACTACTATTGTCAAATGACAAAGGATTATAAAGTATAAGCATGGTCCGTAACATGACATATGATTTTTCAAGTAATGGACTGCGGTAAACTAACCTAGAAGTCGAAAAAAAACATCATTCAATTCACAGCTGGTTTACATATGGTGGTTTCTCAAAGTAGGGGTGCCCCTAAATCATGCAGTGCATTAACCATTCATAGCAATAGACCCACCATTTTCAGGGTCCCCTATTTTGAGAAAACACCATACATATAGGTGTTCAACCATTGTTGTTGGTGATTATCCATTAATCAATCCCAAATATCAAGTATCATAATCCCCTAAACACTATCTTCCTCGACTATATAACCGCCGTTTTATTGTTGCTTATTATCCCCTATTGTTAGTATTCTTTAGACTGCCAGAGGTCTAAACAAAGGGACTATACTAAATAGTCTTACTATTTACCTCTACACGACTATAGTCATCAACCATAGTCAGATTGTTGCTTATTATCCCCTATTGTTCAACCATTGGTTGATTATATCCCCTATTGTTAACCATGACTCTAAACAAAGGTGAGACTGCCAGAGGGTAGCCCAGAACCGGGACCGGCCGCCTTGGAGGCTGCGATGCAGGGCAAGTTGCAGCAGTTGGATCTTCAGGTGGCCGCTGCCACAGCGGTCCTCAAGGTGCTAAGTTCGTGGCTCATGATGTTTGATGCGAAAATGGTACCCCTGCCAGTGGTAGATTTTAGTATATTGAAACACTATCTCATAAATAAATAAATAAATATATATATATATATATATATATATTTAAATAAATATAAATGTATACATGTATATATATATATATATATGTATAATTATATTTATATTTAGCAATTTGGGTATATTTTGCAGACAATTTCCTCTAAAACAGTATTGGAAATGGTCTAAAATCCAATTAATCGCTGCCCAGAAACGCCGAATCGGCAGTGGTGCCACTTGTACAAATCCAAACTTACCCCAATGCATAGAGCCAGATGATTTATGTAAAATGTGGTGAAATGTCAAACCATTGTTTGCTCTTTAGATGATATGTAAACTGATGAATTATTGCATTCCGAGCCGCTGACTATCGGACATGACCATGACTATGGCTGCGTCGAATTCACCAGGTGGTAGAAATTGAGCTGTTGCGCACTGCCGCAGAAAATGGATTGGATACCTTGGCTTGTACTTAAGTATGTTTGATTGATACAGGTCAACATCACTGCAATCATTGACGTAACGGATCATTAATCATCAAGTGAAAAATCATCAAGTATCACTATAGTTGGCGGTGATTAGTTACTTAACAATAGTAGTGATTAACTATGTTAATGGCGGGTAATAGGGGTGAGAATGGCAAACATTGGGTCATGAAGTTAATGATGGTTGGTACTGGTTAATGATGGTGAATGATGGGTTGTTAATGCTCGATAATGATTGCTCCAGTTGCGCTTGGAATTTTTGCACACTTGACCCAATTAAATCATCCAGTATCTTTGTCTGCAAGGTGATCATATTTGCACATTTTGACCCAACACCTTTTGTACCCAAGAAATTTCTTCAAACTACTGTTGCTGTTGCTCATGTTCCCAGATGACTCATGACTTTGACGGAGTTTAGTCGCTCAGTTGCCATTTTCATCACTGACCCAGCAACGGTTGATGATTTTACCCATTTTGTGCATGAATCTTTTGCTCGGTCCATCCGATTTTGTTTCCATTGGTTGGCAGGCTCTGTCGAGACTATCAACTTCATTGGCCAAGAACGATCCCACATGACTACGTTGATTCACCGACTGTGACAGATGGTCACCCCACATACAGCACATCGATAGACCGGGTACAACCCAACTACTTATGTTTTGCAAGAAAAATCACCATGTTTTGGGGGTTCACATGGGGTCACTATGTGTATGTATGGATCACCATTTAACTGCTATCCTCGTTCATCAGTATTAACCATTCGTGGTGAACCATGATCAAGCATGATTAGCTAGTCATCATCATCATTAGACATTGTTAACTATCAACTATTCATCATCATTGAGCATGAAACATGGTTGAACCACGCACCTGGAGCCTATGTTGGAGTATCAGTATCTTCTGCGGATGCCCACGCTGCAAATCTTGCAGGGTGAGCTGGGGCCCACAGAAGAAGAGATTGCCAGCTGGCTCAGACTGTTGTTGCCACAGCGAAGTGCCCATCCTGTGAGTGGAGCCCAAATGCCGATTGAGTGAGGGGCAGATTCTTTCCCTTAAAAGGGGCGGATTCCCAAATCATTAGAGGCTCATCGACGTGCCAAGCCAAAAACCAATAGATCATGGACTGCCTGCATTGCCATAGTTCGTTTTTCTAGATGGCCATTAAGTTGCGCTCATGCCTTTTTAAGCATTGACCCTGATGGTTTCCCACAAACTGAGCGTCTTTCGATCTACGAAATTCGCTGTAGTTTGCAACAGCCCGAGGCTCGATTTCCTCAGCAGCCATTTCCCACGCCTGAAGCGACAAGAAGCGCAGGTGATGTGCTGCTGGTGGTTGGGAGGGAGCGGGGCCAGGAGCCGGGCCAGGAGTGTCCTGGCCTAAGCCTTTCATACGGGGGCCAGTTGGAGCTACTAGGAATGCCCATTCACCAAATGGTGGTTTCTCAAAATAGGGGTACCCCCAAATCATCTAGTTATCAACCATCTATATTAATAAACCAACTAGTTTTGGGGGTCCCCTATTTTGAGAAACCCCCAAATGGTAGTGTGAGAATTCTCACAGATGGTGAGTGGGCTTTCCATTTGACATAGTGGTACCGCCACACCCTCCGTTCACCAAGAAAATCGAAAGAGGATGTATGGGTTTCATTGATGGGAGACCTCATCAGCTAGACGATGGGTATTTTTTTGGGACCCTCACCAGCAAAGCCCGGAGGCAAAGTATACAACACTCATCTCAGATTGACCCACTATCACAGCTAACCCATGATTTGCCGAGAGCACATGTGGCATTCCTATGGACCATTCCAGTACAGTCATCATTGGTTCTCATCATTGACCGTCATTAACTATTACGAGGTTATATTTTAAAGATTTTTAAAGTATGTTCACAACTATGTTTGAAGTATTTTACATAGGCATAACCTTATAATATATATATATATATAAATGTATTAATATACATATATGCGTAGAGTGTATAGAGTTGTACTACGTATATTTTAGAATTTATGAGATATGAATCAATATGAATATAGTTATTCCCCCTCTCCCATTGGTAGTCTTGTTGAAACTCGAACTAACAAAACATAGTCATTTCCAACTGCTATTTGTGTTTAGAGGAAGATCTAAACATACTTGATTTCATATTCAGTGTGCTTTCTAAATGGTTAAACAATAGTACAAACATAAAACATTCAAACACAATATACAAAAAACATACATACATGGTACATATATAATAATTATACATGATAAACTGCTGGTCATTGACTTTTCCAATCACGACAGGTTGTCATCGCTCGCCGATCGGCACAGCCATTGCCAGCTGTGCACTGCCAGGCTTCGAGTCTCAAGCGTCTCGAAAAAGGCAAGCAGCGAAAACTGCAGGCCTAGGGGGCTGGAAGAATCCAACATTGCGCTCGCAAGATGGTGAGCTGGGTCAGAAGCCAGTGGCAACTGGATTACTTCCAATCATCCTAAGCTGGTTGGTGGTTTCAAACATTTTTTAAAGCTGTTTCCTAGTATTGCCCAATGGTTGACAAATACTATTTTAGGGATTGAAACCATAACCCAGTAAGTTAATGGCACTTCGCATCCCGACAAGATACCTAGTTTGCTCATGTTTGGTCATGACCTGGCGCGTGAACAGCCAGCACCCACAGCCATGTTGGTGTCATCAGAACTGGGTAGCTTTGAGCATGCCACTTCACTCTTCGGTGTGTTTTGTTGATGTTCACAAGAAGTGTCCAGGTTCGGCCCATACGTTGTGTGAGGATCGGGAAAATGTGGCGCTTGAGGTACTGCATGGGCTACAGTAGTTTTCCTCGAGGCAAAACCATGTATATACTGACTCATCACTGCTTCAAGCACACACACACACACCTCAATGCACATGTTTGCATACATATACATACATATGTGCATATACATATGTGCATAATACATGTGTATATATATATATCAGCCAAAGCCATACAAATATAGCTCTATATAGATACCTGATACGGTTGCAATAGCATATCGCTCATACTAATATATTACTACACACTTAGTTCGCATACAATAACTATACTATTTGTACTTATGTACTGAACATTATAGATTGAGCGCAATACATTATGTATGCCATAAATAGCTATATACACTTTCTCTATATTCAACAAGCAAGCAGCTGTCATCAAACCTTAAACATTTACATAGGTTTGCTTTAAAAACTATGTCATGTATACAGCTTTGCTATTCATATATACATCATAGCTTATGTAATCCCACAAGCTATATACACCATTAGCTTGATATACACCATAGCTATTGATATACCAATAAGCTATATAACTGTACCATCCTATTGGAATATCAATATAGTATATTATCACCTTATATTATTCAATAAGCTGTGGAATAGCTATATAGCTTCATATATGGCTATGGGTCAAATCCCCGTACCCCTGGTTCCCCTATCATTAACCTTTGTTTTCCCTTAGTTCGTTGGTGGAAATCCCCCATTAGTTGGTTGATTAATATTGATCCATAGCCATATAGCTTCATACATATCACCCATCCTGATCTTCCTGTGATCCCTGGCACCTGCCGCGGCGTCGCGTCACAGATCCTTCCAAGCGACGGGCCGCACAGGAGGCGCGGGCGCGCAAGTGATGGCTGGTGTGATGTTCATCTGAGCTGATATGGTGGTGTTGCATGGTGGTATTGCATGGTGGTATTACATGGTGGTTAGTGGTGGTTAGTGGTGGTTTATGATGGTTAGTGGTGGTTTATGATGGTGAATAAGGGATAATAACCAACAATGAAAGGGTTAATAATGGCTAATAACGGTTCATACATAATAGGGAATAGTAAACAACAATAAGACCAATAGGGTGGTTTCTTAAACCAGGGGAAGCTTAAACTCGGGGGACCTCAAAGTTATGGTTGGTTTACTACTCTAAATGGTTTGTAAAGGATGATAACCAGGGGTACCCAGGGTACCCCCCATTTTGAAACTTCCATATTGACCACCAATATTACCCTCTGGTGAACTAACATGGTGATGGAAGATCCACCATTTTGTTTGAACAACTCTGGGAAATCATTCATTTAGTCATCGTTGGTAGACAGGTTGGAGTACTGCAGGGTCGAACAAATGACCAAATAACGGTTTCTCAAGCCATATAGGGATACCCCCAAAGTTATGGATGGTTTATTTATAAAGATGACTAGTATTGCATAATGTTGGGGTACCCCTATGACTTGAGAAACCACCAAATCTTGCGATCGAAATGATGAATTTGGTGATTAGTAAGATTTGCTGGTGAACTTGATAAACTAATAAATCATTGGGGTATGAACTAATTGCCAATGCATTTGTGGATCATTAATGATATCACTCATATATCATTAATGATATCATGATATGATCATTTGGAAGCCAGGGATTGGCAGCGTGTGAAGCGACTCAGAGCCAAGCGATTGGGTACACATCGAAAGGGGAGCCAATGTTGTTCGCTGTTGTCCATGCCAAGAGTTAATGCCAAACTAATCAATTAAGACTCATACTTGAAAGGTGGCATAATGATCATTGAACATTTACCGACAACTTGATGGCATATCGACCATCAAGGTTTATCAAACAAACTACTGAATGCTCGGTATACTGAAGATGAATCAAACGTCCGCACCATAGTTGTTGATGTTGTTCACTTAGTTCATTTCATACCCATCCACAATCATTTAGACACTACTCGCTTTAAAACTTGAATTTTGGATTCATAAGACATCATTGAGTCCATTGCGCAAGTCATCTTTTCAAGGCTTGGAGCCACTAATCTCAGTGCTTTTGACTTTTTTCAATGTTGGTTCCCACATGCATAAGGTGATTTCAACACCTTTATGGTGAGAAGCAACAATGCTCCCGAACATCAACAGTAGATTTCATCAAGTTCTGAAGTGGTTTCTACTTCCTGATTGATCCATAAAAACTGCATGCAAAATCCCAAACCATGAGCGAAATCATCGAACATCACACGGGAAAATCGACCAGTTCCTCCGTTGACCTGCCCATAACCAGGCGGCTGTTCCACAACCTCCGCGGTCAGCTCCAGCACCAGGTCCGCTGATCCCAACGGATTATCGCTGATTCACAAGCAGGAGTTTATCACAAATTGGTATGGCTGTCTACGAGTATATGGCTATGGATCAATATTAATCAGCAATAATGGGGGATAATAACCAACCATTTTATAGGGAAAACAATTGTTAATGATAGGGAACCAAGGGTACGGGGTTTTGACCCACTGCCAAATTGGCCATTGGTATGGCTGTCTACGAGTATACGACGCGACGACCAAATAGAAGGTTGATCGTACACCAAGTATAACTGAACTCTAGAGTTTATCAACCATGTGGTTACAGCTGAGCAGCAGTGACTACGATTTACACCTAATTTATGGGGCCATCAAATGGTATAGTTATTGGTGATTTCCATGAATCCAATCACTTTTTTGGATTGAATGGCGTGCCAACCTACTTTCATTGTGATTGGTGATGTTGGGAATGGCACCCGTCAACTTGGAAGAGAATGACTCGACTGGTGATGTTCCCCCAGATGTATCCATCAACATATACAGATAAAGTGGTAGGTTGTATTGAATATTACTTGTGTACTCAAATATATTGATATAATCATTCATCTATTTAACTATCTACAGTAACATTTCTGTGTAACATATGGATCATGTATTCGTTGCAAGTCGTTACCCATCAACATCCATTTTCGACCGCTCAGTGGCCAGGCCCTGCCGATTTGGGTGGTGGCTGCATGAGCTCAATGCCTAGCATGGCCACTGGCAGAGCTATGCCTAGCAGCTTGGAAAGCATCTCAGGAAGAGCTACCAACCAAGGTCGTTATATAAGCAAAAACACAGGTATTCGTGGCTTCTAGCCATAAGGTTGTTAAAGACAAGGTTTCTGACAACAGCTACAGTGTCAATCAGCCTACAATCCGGTTCGGGCTGTCAGAAACAATGCTCCGAGTACCTGAAGTCACTGGTTGTTTCCTGCACCTATGCGTGCAACCAACCTCCCAACTAACCTCAACAACCAACGTTGGGTACTCCAAGGTGGCGTGTTTTTTTTCTAAACGGCCGTTTCTCCAATCTAACCATAGCCTGTTGTGGGCAATGATGCTTACTGATAGCAAGGGTGGCTAATAGAATATCATCATCATCATCATCATCATCATCATCATCATCATCATCATCATCATCATCATCATCATCATCAACCATCAGTAATCCTAATCAAAAACGCCGGTGGATGGTGAATGTCGCTGATCAGCGGGCTTAGGCTTATAGATGGGCCCACTGATGTGCCAGATAATGTGCCCAATGATTGGCCAGATGGGTGTTTCTCAAAATAGAGGTAACCCCCAATCATCCAACAATACTCATGTATAGCAATGAATATCAATAAACCAACCATCTTTTGGGGTCCCATATCGTGAGAAACCCGCAAATGACGCTTAAGCATGGCTAAAAAAAGGTGGGCTGGAAAACCTGATGCTTCAGCCAACTCGCGGGCCCTCTCCAGGTGTGCCAGCGCATGCGCCCGCATGCGCTGCACCGGCAGCAAGTTCCAGGCGCGGGCGCCAGATGCCATGGCTTCTGCAACTGGCTGGTTAGCACTTGGTTAATAAGGGGTTGAAACCTCTAGATATTAAGGTCAACAATGGTAAGCTGGAGAAGACCCACCAATACTGCTCGATGATTGATTATTTTTTTTGTCAATGATGGTTACTGATGACGATCAATGATTGGTGGTAGGGAAGCACAATGACTGTTTACGATAAATAGGGAACATGTGGCTAATTTTGGGTTGGTGTGGACAACGGCAAGTGATATAGGCAATGTAGGGGAAATTGTTGAACCTGTTGGTTCATAGTGATATCGGAAAGGGGTTGATGATCGATAATCATTCAAAATTAAAAAGGGGAAATAGTGGTTGATAGTGACTGATGGTCGTTGATAGTCGTTAATAACGGTTAAGGCAGACCAATCACAACTATAAATAAAACCTGTAAACAAATCATGGTGGTGAAGCAAGAGTTGATATATGATCATGGATACTGGTCACTGGTCCATTGTGGGATCCCCAAACCACAAACAACCAATGGTTCGTAGTGCTTAAACGCTAATCTGGGTTTCTTAGTTTACCTCTTGGTGGGAACCCCTCAAGTTGGGCACTGCTTGTTTTCAGACATGACACTCCACACGACCGGCTGTTCCAACTTCAGAAACTCATCATCAAACATCAACTCTTGAGAGGGTCGATTTGGTTTCCAGGACCTGTGCCTATTCTGTGCTGAGAAAGGGGAGAGTCTTTGTCACTGAAGGGGATATATGCCTTAGTCACAAACCGAGGGTTTCTTGGAATTGGGAACCCAGCAAATCGATGTCACTATTGGATGATTTGCCAGCTTTGCTTGGTGTTGAACCTCTCTGTAAGGCCGTAGGGCGCATCGTTGGGTTCAATAAGCCTAGTAGGTTCTATAATCCAAATGCCTAGTAGTTCCACCTGCAGATTTAAGCATTTCGTATGACCCAAGTCATGCTTGCCCAAGTTCTTAGAAAAATCCGCATGCGCCAGTCCCATCCAGTCCCGTCCAGTCCTCCACTTGTCCAGCGCCCATGGTTCATCATGGTTGACGCCGGTAACCACTACTGCTTGTGCTTAGTGATATCTCCTCACTGCTGTCGAACTACTCCGCAAAAAGGCGGATAATTCGTGATGAACAAGGCTTCATGCAGGTCAAACACTGGTTTTAATGATGGTGAAGCTTAGCAATTGTCAAAAAAAATGATCCGATTCATGGTTCTGAACATGTTTCAATGTTTCCCAAGGCTTTGGAATGGTTGGTTGGCTGATATTTTCCGACGGCTGATAACCATCAACCAGTGATGCTAAAACTGGTCGCGGCCCGCACCAGGAGCACTGCCGACCTGGGTTGCGCCTTTGCTCCGCCGCCGGTGGCTCGTTCAGGGGACATGGGTCCATGGTTTCAATGGGGTTCCTTGGGATTCCTTCGGCTTCGATGGGTTCCTTGGGATTGAAGAAATTCAGATAAATTCAGTACCAGAGCACCCAGTCAGACTGTCATTCTAAGTGGAGAACTCAAAGACTTTGGAAGGTTGCGCGATAGTTTTCAGTTGGGTCTCCTCTCAGTCTCTGAAACAAAGGAAACACTGGCAGTCAGATTCATGAAGCACAACAGAAATTCTGTGCACACATTGCGGTTCCATAGTAGTGGTTTGATTACCTTGACAACGGTGGAAACCGGCACAAGGTGTTGCTTCCTCCAAACCATTCGTCCCAGGCAGGGTGGGGCGAGATTTCAGGATACTGCGGATGTTTGTTCACACACACCCGAAGTGCGCATATACTACCTCTAGTATCCTCTAGTCTATTTCTAACTATGAACTTTGATCATGGTCACCATTTGTAGTCGATTGAACCCGGGACAGCCATCCAACTGGCCATGCTTGATAACGTTAACCGTTGCAACGATGACCCTATAGCAAGCATTACCTTTTGTAAAAACAAGTGGTCTTGGTGAAGCAGGCCAGAGGCCAAGAATACGAAGCATGGTGCGATACCAGTGCACTGAATGTACTGCTTTTATAGGTCGATGATTTGCAGCACAATGCAGAGATTTCTGGTGATATAGACTGGTTTTCGATTGTTAAGTAAATGGTTTGTGATGTTTACTTGATATTTGCTTCATGATGGTGAGTAATTTATCAATATTGATGCTTGATTCATGATACTACTGGTTGATTTGCTAAACATGATATGTGACTTCTACTAGCTGCTTATTGTGAATGATGTCAGATTTGATGTACCGTGATGTCGCGATCAGATGTGGAAACGGGCAAGCTGAATGGCCATTTAAAGGTTCCATAAATGCTTTGCCACCCAGAAATGGTAGTTTCCAGATTATAGAACTAGTCGGTGGTTTGATTGACAAGTTGTATTTTCCCTAGTGCTGCAACTGTCAAGAAATTATTGGTTGACTACTATTTTACGCAGGTGTTGAAATCACCGACCAGATCAGAATTTTTGAATGCTTAGGAGTTACCATCAGTTGCCACCCAGAAATGGTAGTTGTTAGAGTATGTAAGAAAGGTTATCATTGACTGGTTGGTAAATACTACCATTATTGATCATTTATGGACAAACCCATGTTGTACATTCCTTTGGAAATGCGATGAGATCCATTCGGGGACGGTATCCATTTCCGGGTGTTTACATTGCCATGTTTGCTTCAACTCCGGCGGTGATAGCGCTCAAAAATAGTGTACTTAAACATCAATAAGTGTCATCAACCAACAACTACTATTAATATCTATATTAATCATCATCAACCACTGCTTAAACCTTGGCCAATCAACCATTCACATGTCATCCTTAACCAACTTATCAGCCATGATTCTTCCAATCTACTCCATCTCTGAACTGCACAGCGAGGGCGAGCTCCTGTGGCGTCTCCTTAGTGCCGGTTGGCGGTCAACCTGCCGATGGTGTCCATGTTGACTGCCTGAAAACAAGCGTTGTAGGGGTAAATGCCCATCATGATTACCGTTTTTCACCAGTTGACAAGCATTTTTTGGATGATTAAGCATCATTTTTGTTGCATGATCATTTTTTGGATGATGAGCGCAAACAATTTGTGAATGGTCAGTGGATACCCACTACGAATGGACACCAGGGAGACACCGGACAGAAGTTCCTGCAGGCGCCCGTGCCTACATGGGAGTCATGGATGTTGAACTGCAGCAGTTTCGTGTCCTGGCTGAAGAGATGCTGACAGGGCGACATGGGGCTGCTATGGGAGGCCTAACTGGTCATTTTCGAAGGGGGAACCCGTCCATTTTCAGATCTGATTCCTAAGAGCTGGGGGTAACCCCAGTTCTCATCCAATGAGGATCATTGTTTAGTAATAATCCAAGTATAACTTGGGGGTCCCCTATTTTGAGAAATCACCAGATATTTCCAGGTAGCCATTTTCTGAGGTTCTTGGGGATGGTGAGGCCAACCTACCAAGTGTATAGCCTTAAATGGGTTGTCCATGAACCGCACTACCAGCTGTTGCTGGTAGTTTATCACCAAAAAATATTGGGCGTGAAACTGGTGATGAAAATATTTTGCTGGTAGTTTATCACCATAAATGAAACTACCAGCTTTTGCTGAAAGTTTCGTCACCAAGATATAGGATGCTTCCCATCAGCCATTTGTTGGCTTTGGAACTCCCAAAATTCACGTTGCAGCCGCGAAAACCTAAATGGCTTTGTCCATAAATGGTGGTACCCACTAAGCTTCCAATAATAGCCATTCCTAACAGGACTACTGTTTCTGGAGGGCGGACCATTTTCGAACAAACTCAAATAAAATTTCATTTGCATCTTTTGAGCTACTTAAGGCGTAGATCATGGGACTTAAACTTAAAAGTTCATCTTAAAACCTGGAGAACCCCCATCTTAACCCCCATGATCAACTGGAAAACCTTGAAGCTGCTTGGATGACCGAAATTCTAGCTCTAGGCTGGGGTCCATGTCAAGCAATGCTCTATGGGTGATCATCTATCTACATACTGTCTATATATAGTGGAACTACCCCGGTTCTTGTCTTTGTTATGGGCATCTCAACTTTGACAAACAAATTGTCACCCAAGAAATGAGCGAACTCACCAGTTGTTCGGCACTAACCAAACAACAACTACCTTTATGGTTGTTGAGGCTACTGATTCCGGATATGCAACCCAAGATTCGGCGGAAAGTGTAGGTATCGAACGTCAGGTGTAACATGGTTTGGTATTCCATGTACCGCCAACATCCACCAACCACCAAGCATATCCAAGATCCAACCAACCCAGTATCAAAGGGGTGTTTCGAAAAACAGGGTTAGCCCTAAATCATCCAGTTCATTGACTACTTATAGTAGTAAACCAACCATTATAGTTGGTATATCCCCTGTTATTGCTTATAATCCCCCTAGTATAAACCAGTCTTAACCATTATTGACCCAGCCAGACCTTTGGCGGTCCCCTATATTGAGCAAGCACCAAACATAGGTGGCCCTCCCGGTGTCCCAGGAGCGCTATCTGGAGCATGGAGCCGCAGGTGGTCGGCCCTTCGCCAATCTCAGTTTGAGCACGCGAGAACGCTGGGGAACCCATGGGAACGCCAGAACAGCCTGAGATCCTGCTGTGGATGGAACAGATTAAGTATATAGTGCTGTAATTTAGATCCGATGATATATACAGTATATATATATAATATATATTTATTTATTTTTATACACATATAAATAGCACTGTATGAATGTAGACATATAGTCATAGGAGGTTGAGTATATGATGATTTGTAGATCATAGTCATAGTTGCAGGCATCTTAGGATCACAATGATAGTAAAAAGACAACATGATCAATTGCATTTGTAATGATATGTAATGATCCTTGACTATATATCTTAATTCAGATTATGCGGAGAAGTTGTTGGTAGCCTGCTAGTGCCTTAATGATAATAGTACCAGTAATGGTAAAGATACACACCCGCGACAAGGAAACCCAAATGTGAAAGCAGGTCTTGAATTTGACCAGCTCCTGCTTGGCACACGACATTGGTACCCCGTACAAGCAACTTTGGCGCCTCTGGGCAGGTTGTGAGGTGGACCACAGTGAGTATGAATGTGGCTCGAAGCAAAACGAGACACCCCTTGAATTTTGTTACTAAACAATGATCATTGATCGCATCAATGATAAAGAAACTACTGTAACAAGTCATTGCTCAGCAATGATCGTCAATAAACAATGCCAAACAAGCCGCAAGCCACAACCCGTCAGTGGTGAGTTTCTCACTGCTCACCCTGAGGCTTGGACGCTTTATGGCAGCATCACCGCCGTGTGTGGATTGGTGCGTAGGCGCCGGCATAGGGTTGAACGAAGGTGATTCAGCTTCCGGGGAGTCTTGGACTTGCATCCGAGTATCCTACCTAGATGCTCCATGTAAGATCTATGATATACTTGACCACACAAATGGATCATTTCATAGGTACCTGTAGGCAAATATACCATGGAGCACTAGGGCTATAGTGTCCTGGTCGTGGAGTGGTTGGACAGTTCAATTGTTACGGAACGGGTGTGGATCAAGGATGAACGGTCTCCGGCTGACTCACTGCAGTGGAACCAGGGTCACAGACTCCGTGGCGTCACTGACCCTCCACCGATCCAATCTGCAGTGGTCCAAAGACTCGCACAGATTGGGATATAGCAACACTACGTAGTGACTATGTCCCAGAATTTCAGCACAAGTGGTGGTTTCTTAAAAATGTAGGACCCTCCAAAAATTTGGATGGTTTATTACTTCAAATGGTTAATGAACTGGATGATTTAGGGGTACCGGGGTACCCCTGTTTTGAGAAACACCCCTTTGATACTGGGTTGGTCGGATCTAGGATATGCTCGGTGGTTGGCGGATGTAATATAATTAATTAACCATTTACCTGGACCAGCGAGAAACGAAGCTATCGTTTTGGCGGTTGGTGCTCGCCATGAAGACCAGGCCTTTGCAACTGGGATCAGTTCATGGTGTTTTTTTTGTAGCAGACTGGTCGGTGGTATCCATAAACAAATAGAAAGGTCTGGAAACATGTAGGAAAATCATGGGGGTCACAGAAAATCATGGAAAACCACAGAAAACCATGGTACATATCAATTGATGGTCTTAAACACTTGGTATTTTCCTATTTTTTCTCCAATTCTTGAAGGATGGTTGGTTGATGAACTTATTTGTTTTTTCGGAGGGGTTGAAACCATCAACCAGAAGTGGAACATGGTCACAAGCAACATATGCGCGCGGTGAGTCCCCCAATGTGCAGCTGGCTGGCATACAACCAACAATTCACCCCCATAAGGCGACCCTTCCAGATGGAATCATCCAAGTGATTAGCCAGTTATAGTAATCAACCAGAAATCAGGTCCAAGCATTTTTTGGGATCCCAAGTCATTGAGAACCCTCCAGTCGCCATCCCAAGAATCAGATGTTGAGCACGCCAGGTACCGCGCTGCCGCGGAAAAAATACTCATGGGTCGCAGTGGTTCAGAATGGTGGTGAAGGATAGGCGGCTAGCCGTCAATGATGGTTGATGTCGGTGAGTGTTGATCAGTCATGCGTGGCAACACAGGACCTACTATTGTATATCATTATCATTAACGATTATTATTATTAGTATTGTTATTTATATATGTATATATGTAACTATAGCATCATGTTTTAAAGAAAGATGCTCATACTATTGCTCAGTTCTACGCAGGTTTCCAGCTCTCACACTTTGCACCAAAACATCGGGGACCATTCAGGTTTCAACAAAACCTCCCAACTGCCCATCCAACAATCCAACAACAACAACCCCCCCGGCCGTGTTTCCTTGGCAGTTTCGTGCTACAACTTCGGCCCATTGGCAGAGGGATTGCGGCTCAAAGTCCTTAGCCCTTTCC
>VSDK01022771.1:232476-244726 GCA_009767595.1 Symbiodinium kawagutii
TTTCCCTACCTTCCATGGCGCCTGAAGCGCTCTCGCTGCCTTTTGAGAAACTGCTTGGGATCACAGCAGGGTTGGTGCTGTGTGGCTAGCTATCCGTGGGGAAACCTCCAATGACTATCCCCGGGTCCAATGGACCAACAACCAACTGGCAACTTGTAACTCGCTACAAAGTCAGAGCCTGGACCACTGATGTGGCATCAAATTGGCTGTTTATAGCATCAGTTTGTCAGCGATGATACAGCTAGCCTCTGGTTCTCAGTAATTACTCTGGCCTGGCTGTGTGGAAAATCCATCATTGTAGAACTTTCCCAGAGGGCAGTGGCTTGAATGCAATACATCCACTCCTTTAGTGAGCATTATCGTGACTGCTTGGTGCAGAGTACCAGTTGCATCGCCCCCAATCTCGTGGACACTTGCCACCAGGTTGACCATGTTTCACTTTTATTTGGTGGTGAGGCCTTGGGATACTTGCAATATACAAGCCCGGAATCTGGGATCAAGAGTTGCAACTTCACGCACCCAAAAGGTGGTGCCGCGTGGGTTTCATACCTAATGTTTGTGATTTGCAGTTATTCTTGTGGATTTTGTGCAACAGCAAGTCGAGTCGCAGGAAGTTTTGACTTGTTCAATGTAGCTAGGTCAACCCTCAGGTCACATAGATGGAAAGCTCAGAATGCCATAGCTCATTCAATGTTTGATGTTGTACAACCGCAACTGTCAAAGGCCGGCGCCAATTGTCACAGTCTCTTGGTGCGGTGGACCCGATAGGTTCATTGGTTGAGATGGCCCAACTGTGGGTCTCCCCAGCCCCGCTTTCACATACGAACCTGCGATGAGCCAGCCAGGACAAGTGGCGGTAGAGCAAGTGGTTGGTGGTTTTAACAGTTATTATAGGGATTATAGTGGTTCATAGGGATAATAACCACCAGACTTGTTTTAACAACTACTGCTTGCTGGTTTGATTCTTGATTGGCCTTTTTTGTTTCCCCTAGTAATTATTTACCAATGGTTGGTTGACAAGCATATTTTTCATAGGGGTAGTTCAACCACCAACCAAACTAACATTTGTCACGATTAAGCATACAGTACCGACAGCATATTCGATAAGTTGTGGTTATCAGTGTGAATCATCCTGAAGCAGCAACCACTACTAGCCATTATCAATTCTCATTGACAATGCATCACTAGTTAATACAAAGTTTCGCACCAATCCACCGGTGTTAATGAACTTGTAGTGAATCACGAACTAGCAATGAGTCATGAACTCCTAGAGAATCATTGGCCAGCATTATTATCAATTATATATTCAATCTTATTCATTACTACTGGTCAACTGGCCATTAATATCATTTAATTTTCATTGATCTATGACTGATTATTATTAGTCATGTTATACACATGTGTACTAATGCAATTTCTAATCAACCAAGAAATGAAACTAATCATTATGTGGGTGTTTCTTAAAATAGGGGACCCCCCAAATCATCCATTATAAGCTGTTACTGTTACTACTAGTAAACCAACCATTTTTTGGGTCCTGTATTTTGAGAACCCCCCATGTGTACTAATGTATGCAATTATTTGCAATTTCAAATCAACAAAGAAATGAAACTAATCATTAGTTGGTTGGTTAATATTAACCCATAGCCATATATGCAACTATTGGACATTTCAAATCAACAAAGAACCCACCAAGCTCAACTCGGTGACCCACGGCTTTGCCAATCACAACGGCTTAGCACGTACCACGGAGCTTCCCAGGCTGCAGCTTCTGCAGAACTACGACAGGCGCTGCTGAGATGCGATGCAGCGATGACGAATGAGAACGAAGAGTAGTGTCTTTTCATTAAGCATTTTGATGGTCAATGGTGGCTATCAAAGCGGCTATCAATACTATCATTTAAGTGCTTGATGGTGTTTGATGGTCAATTCTGGCTATCAAAATCGTATCATTAAGCATATCAATAGTTTCATTAAGCAGCAATAGTGCTATGATGATAATGGTTTGTGACGGTGAATGGTACTCAATGATGGTTAAAGATGGTTGAGGAACAATGATTAACCAATCAAACATAGGGACATAACCATTAATGGTGAGTGGTGAAGATGGCACCGGGGTAGTTTAAGATGGTTGAATGTGGTTGTCAATGATATGAATAACGATTAATCCGTTTGCGCTTGATGATTGTCAATAACGTGCAATGATGGTTCACAACCACAGACAACTAGGAATGTCGATAATGACAAGTGGTGGTTGACAGTGATAGCATTGATTGACGATAACGGTGGATGGTAGTACCTTTGGATCGGAACCAGTAAGCAACAGTCAGCCATCACAGGGATGCACCACTTGGGGGTGGATCCATGAAGTTAGAATTGTGCACCAAAGTGCTGCTTGTTGGTAACTCCCCAGGTGAAGCATTGGCTGATTGGTACGGCAGGGTCATTTGTGGGATGTGAATAGCAGGAGTTTAGGCCCTAAATGTATCACTGCAGCTTCACCAGAAGCTTGGTGAAGATGGATGCTCAGCCGTCATGCCCAGTACCTCCATGGGACTTAGCAACATGGGGATATGAGTGAACGACTTATGTATCTTTGGTGGTTCAATTTGTAGAACTGGGAGAGAGGAACAAAATTGAATAGCTATATGAATATGGACCAATATAACTGGGGTCTATTCAATGTAACTATGGACGTATAAAACTGTTCCATAAAAGTGTCGTCTATGAACAAACCACTTCTGTTCGGTCGTCTTTTCACAATAGGAGTGCTCCCAGTTATCATTCAGTTTATTTACCACTTATTCGGGGTACCCAAAGTGGCTTGAGAAACCACCTTCCCCACTTGATGGCTACTATCCCCTAGTGTCAACCACGATGGTAGTGGTTATAGCCCCTCTTAACACAGCACCGTAGCTGGTCGTTCGCTTCAGCCGCTTGCCCCAGTAGCTCGGATGGCACCATCGGTGCCGAAGAAGTGGCCAAGTTGCTTCGCTCACTGGACACCAAGAACTTCTGGACCGAGGCCCGTGGTGTGTGCCGTTTCAGCGGTGTGAACAGGTCGGCTTTCATGGGTTATCTTGGTTTTCTTGTATATGTTTACTTATTTATCTATCTATATATCTATCTATCTATCTCTATATATATATATATATAGACATACACATATATATATATTCATTGGTTCACATGCAGTACTTCTTCAATAGGGGTTTATATAGATGGATATACTTCTATATATGTATATACATGTATATCTTTATATGTATAGATAGATAGTTTTCGATGGTTTGTTTTGAATAGACATGTTACATGTTTATACATGAATACATATATATATATATGTTCAGATATTGCGATGTATAAATATATTTGTATTTACTTATTTATATTTATCATGACATATTAACTATGGCTTTATCTATTCACTTGTAAATATGTGGTCTATCACAGTTGCATGTTTTGAGGTCTTGTTGTGCCTCTGTCAAATTTCAAGGATGTTGCTATGTCAGACGAGTTCAAAACAGCGATAGTGACGAGGTAAGTGACATTGACTTCATCAAATGGAGTGCTAGTTCCCCATTGATATGGTATGTTTGAGTGTTCTTTTGGGGTATCACCATTGTCCAACATTTATAAGAGCTCATCCGTGTTTGTGTCCAGTTGGCGTTGATGTTGGGCTTAGCTTCCGCCCTTTTCAAACGTGTTTCCAAATGAGTAGAACAGATTGGTCAGGGTCTTTCACTAGACAACAAATGACCCGGGAAATTGCAACCTATCAAAGCACATGTTCTTTCTTCACGCCATAGGGAACCCCACTTGTCAGATGGTTCATTACCAATCATGATGAGTCACTTCAAGAAAGCACCAGCCATGGACAGATCTGAGGCCGCGAAATTTCGGGGCGCCGTTGGCCATTTTTCATGCCACCTGGGAGTTGCTCCAGCACATCTCCAGGGGCTTCCCATGTGTTTCTCGTTGTTTGTTCCTCAGAAAGGCTATGGCTGCTTGGTGGTTTGATTGACATTTTTTCCGTAGTAGCTATGAACAAATGGTTGGTTGACTCACATTTTTCATAGGGGTTGAAGCCACCAGCCAGATGGGTACATCAGTTTCCTCCCATTTTTTCCTCCCATCGATCACCAAGAATAGGTCGGCACGCATTCAACACAGCCCCGGTTTCCCATTCAGTTGCTTGATCCCCAATGATCAACCATGATTAGCCATTCACAACCATTATTTGCCATGACTAAAATCATCACTAATCATGATCAACCAAGAACCAACTGACATGAACCATCGTAAAAACCATCGTGAAAATCATCATCAACCAGTCTGACTGCATGTCTTTGAGTCTCCTCCACCAGTATTTGCTTGATCCTTAGTGCATCCACCATGTCTTGTGTTGCTCGATCCCGGTCGGCCCCAGCTGCTGTGGCGTCGAGGCACGGTTGCAGTCCTTGATGGAAGGCTTCGGCTTGTCCCAGGGACGTGTCAAACTGGAGCCCGGGCTCTCGGGGGAGGAACTCGCGCAGATCCAGGAAGCACCAACAACAGTGGGCCCATAGCACCAAGGATCCCAGGGGAGCAACTTAGGAACTCGACCAACAATGGTAGATGGGAACTCTGCTGTTGTTGATTGCTTAGGAACCACTAGTAGGGATCACAATACTATTAAGCAGCAACACATTGATAGTGGGATGACAATAGTAGGATGTAATCAAGGATCATGGTGATGTTGCAGTTGCAAGCAAATATTGTAGGGTCCCATAGCAGCGATCAATGGTTGCATGTTTGGCCGATTAGTGCATATTTTCATGATGAATGATGAAAAGAAAGGATGATAACTGAGGGTCCCCTATGACTTGAGAAGCACCCTCATGACACTGCTGTTTGATGGCGCTGGTGACGCATCGTGAGGAAAATAGAACCATGTTAGCAGTTGAACTAATGCTGGCTTTATTCGGGGTTTGTATTTGCTTTGCGTGTTGCTCCCCTTGTCCCAACCTTGCATAGTTGTATGTACTGAGCCTAATGGACATGCACATATTATTACATGGACATTTACATGTGTTACCCTGGTAAATACATACCTATCAATCTATCAATCCATCCATCAATCAATCAATCAATCTATCTATCTATCGGCAAATTAATCTATCAACCTATCTATCTATCTATCAATCCATCTATCTACCTATCTATCTACACAGCGGTCATGACCAATCACATATCAACCAGCCTTGATCATGTGCCGCGTCCACGCCTTCCAGGTCCTTTGCTCGAATTCTTTACGATGGTCCCGAGGCAGCCGTCTACGAGGCCGCGGCCGTGATTGCAAGGTGGTCATGTCGCCAGGGTGATGAGGTCGTGAACACTTATTGTAATGGCAATATCAATGGGTCACCAGTCTTAGTGATGGTTAATCATCGTTGATGACTCTTACTACATGGTCAATCAACGGTTAATGATTGTTGATAATTGTTAATCACTATTGCTTAATGATGCTCACAAATTGTTGGTCATCGTTCATAGTTGTTGATCATTTGGTGAATCATGTTTACACAGTAGATATGATGGTTGAGAATGGTGTTTGATCATGATTCATAACAGTTGATACTTACTGATACTGTCTAGTCATGGTTGATAAAGATAAATCATCGGGGATAACTTCGTAGTGAACAACATATCCTAATCTATTGGGTGCGTTGGGTAAACTAACCTGGAATTGCATTATCACATATTATGATCACCATATTTTATAGGGAACTGCAGGGAAACTACCATTTTAATCGTGGATTTGTCCGCGATGGTTGATAGTGTGCTTACCTCACTAATGTAACCAGAGATAGAAGCCACCTATGGCGAAGCACCGGAATGGGCCAGCAACATCGGTCCAGTTCTGACAAGTGTCAGGTTTAGGGGGTGCAGGTACCATAGGGTGTGAGGTGCTACATGTATTCACATGCGTATGATTCCGATTATACGTGGTAGTGTCTCAAGCCATAGGGAAGCCCAGAAATGGTTAGTCATTGGGGAGTACCCCCTACTTTGAGAAACCACCATGTATACATAGATAGATGAAGTAAACATAGAACTATGGGTCATTTGGACGTGCCAGCAATACAGCTCAACAAACCAGAACTAGCAAGAATACGTGGCACTTGGCGGCTGTGTTCGAACACTGTCCTAGCAGCTGTGTCAATTGCATTCCAGGCTTGAAGATTCATCGGCCTTCAGCTGATTTAACTACTTGAAACTTTACTGTTGGTTGTTTGAAACATTTTTTTAGTTTTCCCTATTAAGTGAGATGGCAAGCATTTTCGTGGGATTGAAACTATAGATTCTTCACCATTGGTTGGTTGATTGCCCAATGCTGTTCATCAAGTCTACAAAATAAATCAACTCATTAAACTGAATTAAACTCATTAAACTCTATTGGTTGATGGTTGGTTGATTGCCTCGTCCCACAGAAAGTGGGGTGAGGCTTGGTGACATGCGCCTTCACTGGAGTGAATGATTGCCTCGTCGCCTCACGGCAGGTGGTGCGGGAAGATCTCCGGAAGGCCATGATCTCACCCGAATGGGCCTGGGGACCCGGGCAAGCGGCGGCTTCTGAATGATAGATGGCTAAATGGGGTTTCTTTACATGGCTATGTATGGGTCAAGCAGTTAACCAACCAATTTCATGGGGGATAGGAACCAACATGAACCAACAATAATAGGGAAAACAATGGTCAATGATAGGGGAACCAGGGGTACAAGCATGGTCAAGGCTTTAATCTTAACCAACCAACCAATGGTGAAGCCTAGCTGGTTAATGGTTCATCATAGGGAATGATAAGCAACAATACTAGGGGATATACCAGCTATCTATGGCTATGGGTCAATATTAACCAACAAATAATAGCTGGTTAATGGTTAATAATAGGGGATGATAACTATCAATTATAGGGGATGTGCCAATTGTATGGCTTTGGGTCAATATTGACCAACAATAATAACGGGGGATAAAAACCAACAATAATAGGCAAAAGAATGGTTAATGATAGGGGAACCATGGGTACAGGATTTGGACCCGCTGCCAAATATAAGGCCCCTGGTTCTCATCCTTTACATTCATCATATATAAAAATTGACAAACCATTTTGGGGTTCCCTATTTTAAGAAACCACCAAATGACAGACAGAAGATTGTTGATTGGTTGCCATTTGATGATTAGTTGATGGGTAAATTCAACGATCACTAACTTGCCATACAAATTGGCAAAAAATGATGCTTGGTAATTCCGTCGGTGGACGATGAAATCAAACCCCGTTTGCGTGAGCAAACAAAAGACCTCAATCCCTGGGTAGCAGCAACTCAGTGGCTGACCTTAGCGTTGAGATTTGGGGTTTGGGGTTTGTCTTGTCTTCCTTCTGTCGGGGGTTCGATTTTTTTGTACAACTGCGGTAGCAGGATAACTCATTTGAAGGTCCAGCAACATCATTTGGACCCGATTTCAGATCGGCTGTGGGCTGGGCTGTTGAATTGATCATAGTAACACTGACTTTTGCACTGCCTCTCAATCCCAACCGCACATGAACTCAGGGGTACCATGAACAAGAAGTGCCATTGGGTCTCTATACGCAGAGTCCTTGCCATCAATTTCTCCTTCTTCCACGGTTGCTGGTTGAGGCTGTTCCAAACAAGTGATATTTCCCACCCCATTTGAAACAAGTCTACATTCAATTTACATGGTATGCAGGTGCCATGTAAAGCACATATTTATATAAATATTTTTTGCACATGTGCTTAAATGTATTGTAAACGCACCTTTTGACCTTTTCATACCAACCGTATTTGACATTGTAAAGGTATCATTGTAAATACACCTTTTGAGCTTTTGTGATTCTCTGTAAAGGTATCCTGATCAAAGGTTAATATACCATACCTTACCAGCCTGATGTAAAGGTTGATACTTATATCCAGTATATTGGTTGATATAACATACCTTTTGACCTTTTGTATACTGGTTGATACTGTATCCACTAAATGTCGCAGTTGGGAGCGCTGATGCACCACCCATGACTTCACCAAGGATGACGGCAGCTATGCTCCCATCCTGATCCGATTGGCATGGCACTCATCAGGTACGGAACTCCAGCGACTGCTTGGGTAGAACCGACCATCAATCTGAACCGACGTGGTATATTAACCAACCATTCCCTACCCTTCCAGTTACCTTTATAACAGGTAACCAACCCTAAAAAACAAAACAATGGTGCAAACCAGCTGGTTACCTGCTATAGAAGTAACTGGAAGGATAGGGATTGGTTTTGCAAGAATTATAATTTACATGTACCAACTGTTCCGATTGCAATCCAGCACTAGCTGGTTGGTGTATATCAAGAACCAACGGTATATTTGCTTGGTAATCCATCACTAGCTGTTTCTGATAGTTCCAATTGCCGTTGCGAGTGTCAGCTGCCGCATGACGGAGAGTTAGCAAAGAAATCTGGTGCATAGGTCACAAGCCTAATGGTTGCTTGATGGTTCTGGTGTTTTCAGAATGCATGGCTTGCAGGCATTCACTAGAATCGATGATAATTAGGATTGATAGAACAGACATTAGAACAGATATTCTTTCCTGTCGATTCTTTTTTTGTTATCACTTATATGAATCACCTGTACCAGCGATAGCACGGATGTTGCTGTGGGTTTGCTGAGTCGCCACCCAAGATCGCGCCACCTCGCCCACGAAACACCGACCACTGCAACATGTACAAGGATGTACAAGGTATTTATTGCTTGTTCTTACGACCGATTCGTGGGAACTCCAGAGTATTTTGTACAATGACGTTTGACAAGCCCTGATGTCACTCGATGTAGTGGGTGATCATCATGATGGGCATCCCACTCTGAACCACCAAGAAGGAGGATGGCGCTGCGTGGCATGAGGAACTTCCAAGAGTCGTGAAATCCTGAGGGTCACTGAGCAATGCTGCCAGCAATGCTGCCAGCAATGTCTGCCAGGTACTTACTGCCCTGTCATGGGTAATGGTGGTTCCAATGGTGCAACGATGCGGCATGAAAAGGAGGTGGGGAGCTGCGCACTGCTTTTCGCGCGGTGGTGTTACCCGCAGCTACTGTTACAAAAGGACAATTTCTTTTTTAACATATGAACTTGGGTGGTTGATGATGCTTAATAATGGTGTTGCAATAGGGTACAAGCAGCAACAAAAATCATTAAACAACTACTATATAGACCCAAATAATAGCGGTTTCTTACAATAGAGGACCCTTAATCATCCAACATAGACCCTTTATCGTGATAAAGCGTCCATAACTTGGGGGTTCACAATTTCAAGAAACCCCATGAAGGTGTTCCAAAATCTGTGGTGTTCCAAAAAGTTTGGAGGTCAGCGAAATTGTCCTTTTGTAAGTGTAATGATACATGGATTGTTTGGACGCATGTGGTGGGTTTCTCAAAATTGGGAACCCCAAAGTTATGGATGGTTTATTGCCAAAAGTGGGTAATAGTAGATGATTTGGGGTACACCTATTTATGAGAAACACCCACATCCCTGGAAATATGCATTTGGCTTTGGGTCAATATTAACCAACCAATAATGGGAGATAATAACCAGCAATAATAGGGAAAACAATGCTTAATGATGGGGAAGCAGGGGTACGGGGTTTTGACCAACAGCCATTTCAAGCCAGCTTGTCACTGGTGGACTGTCTTTGTGAGCCTTGGAACTTGGTTTGTCGCTTGAAAATCCATCCCCAAGATTCATCAGAGGCGGTATCTTCCAAATCCATCATGAAAGCGATAGTTTTTACCATTGAAGCCACTGATCACCATTGATTTCAGGGGTACAGCGAGCTTCCGGAAGCATCCTGTCACTTGAGCCAATTCAGAAATGCTGCCGCTGGGAGTGGCAACGTGTCGCTGGATGTGGCTGGTGGGGAGCGGCTGGAGACCATGCCCAGGCCAACGATCCGGAGAACACGTACTTGGAGCATGCAAGAAATCTTCTGGAGCCCATCAAGGCCGCGGCTGGGTTGGTGCCTGGCTCCCAGGCACGCAGAGATTGATTGGAATTGTGTTAAGAATGGCTTGGCAATGGCAGGGTAGGCACCAACCCATTCAGATTCAGATTCTACCTATGGCACCCATTTTGTTGTTGCAGGGCAGAATTGGCATGGCTTTGCGATTTTATGGTACAATGTTATGCATTTCAGGCACTGTTTTATGATATGGGGATCCTCGGAACCGAAGAATCACGCAAATCACACTGCAAATTGGAACAAGGAAGTCCCTTCATGGCTTGGTGTCGGCCAACCTTTTGATCAGACCTTGTTTCGATTTAGACACTCCTTCTACGGCTCAAAACATTGTGGGGGGGCTATTGAACCGGTCACATGGCCATGCACCCCATCATACGTGGAGTACCGGTTGCGGATGGGTGGGGGTTGTTTCACTTGTTTGTTCTTGACTGTTTTGTACGTTCCTTTGAAACCGAAATATCTCTGAATACTTTGATTCTCACTTCACATAGGTACCTGTCACTAGTCTTTGTTACAGGCATGTTCACCTATGCTTTTGTGGTTGATTAATATTGACTCATAGTCAACACATCTCCCATTTCTGTTTCCATCCTGCTGTGGATTGCGGCAATGCAGCAATCCATGACACTTTAGAGGCTTGCAATCCAGCGAAGCTTGCTGCAACTTGATGCCATGGGAATTATGTACCTTTGCCATCAAAGTGTATCTCCCTTGAGATTTGAGGCCCTTCAGCTTTGCTATCAACTTTTATGAGTTTTCCATGGTCCTGTCAAGGTATCCACTACAGTACCACGAGTACTGGCCAGAGGGCTTCCAATTACATGGACAAGTTTCATGAACAACTGCTGCCTGGTCAACTATACCGGGTCATGCTGATTCAACACGTGGATAACCAGCAGTAACCAACAAAGGCATACTGCAGGTGTGGATCAACAGTAGGCATCAGCAAAAGGGCTGGATGAATCTGGATGAACACTCCACGAGTTTCGCAGTTCAGAAATCACTTGCTGTTCCACGGTGACTCAAAGCCATGTGTGTTGGAGAAGCCACGGAGCCACACAGCTTTTCCAAACACACGGCGCGGTTCTGGTAGTCCCTCTTGTGAACGTCTATGAAGTGACCACTAATGGTTGTTGTACTCTAGTCACTGTTGGTAGTACTCTGGTCACTGTAGTCCTATGAACCACTAAGCTAGTGACTACAGTATCCACAATCGATCATGATTTACCAGCATAATGGATGTAATTAATCACTACAAATCCAACATGAACCATCGCTATAGAACCTTGTTGAAGAATCAACCACTTCCTGCGGGCCAGCGATTGACAGGTCAACCCCTTGATTAGATTATATTCAGTTACAATCGCAACGAATCAACCATCAATCAGCTACAAGTAGTACCGCACAAGGCGGTGGCGGAAGTTTCCAAGATAGGAGCACTATAGGAGTGTGCAGTTGTGGTTGCGACAATGTGACCATCGATCTGGCCACTTGACTGGCAGCCTATCTGTCTAGCTATCTTTCTATCAGTGGATCAGTTTTCTTTCTGTCTGTCTGACTGTCTATCTATCTATCTATCTATCTATCTATCTATCTATCTATCTATCTATCTATCTATCTATCTATCTATCTATCTATCTATCTATCTATCTATCTATCTATCTATCTATCTATCTATCTATCTATCTATCTATCTATCTATCTATCTATCTATCTATCTATCTATCTATCTATCTATCTATCTATCTATCTATCTATCTATCTATCTATCTATCTATCTATCTATCTATCTATCTATCTATCTATCTATCTATCTATCTATCTATCTATCTATCTATCTATCTATCTATCTATCTATCTATCTATCTATCTATCTATCTATCTATCTATCTATCTATCTATCTATCTATCTATCTATCTATCTATCTATCTATCTATCTATCTATCTATCTATCTATCTATCTATCTATCTATCTATCTATCTATCTATCTATCTATCTATCTATCCATCTATTCATCCATCGATGCATCTATGTCTCTGACTATGCATCTAGCCACCCATGGATCTGTGTCGGATCATCTATGTGTCCATCTGTCTATCTTTCTGTCTATCTACTTGACTATCTATCTACTTTTCTATCTGACTCTCGTTTCGTCCACCTATCTGTCTATCTATCGACCCATCTAGCCATCTGAA
>VSDK01022771.1:245223-260808 GCA_009767595.1 Symbiodinium kawagutii
AGTCATCAAAAGTGCTCCGAACATGTAGTGTTTTTACGATTTTGACTTCCAAATGTGCTCGGCGCCTAGGTTTTTTCACGATTTTGAACGTGGAATCCTCTAAAAGTGCTCCGAGCATGCAGTGTTTTTACGATTTTGACTTCCAAATGTGCTTCGCGCCTAGGTTTTTTCACGATTTTGCGAGTTGCAACTTCCAAAAGTGCTCCGAGCATGCAGTGTTTTTACGATTTTGACTTCCAAATGTGCTTCGCGCCTAGGTTTTTTCACGATTTTGCAAGTTGCAACTTCAAAAAGTGCTCCGAACGTGACGTGTTTTTACGATTTTGACTTCCAAATGTGCTTCGCGCCTAGGTTTTTTAACGATTTTTGCACACACCTTCCGCCACAGTGCTCCGCACCCGCCGCTTTAGCGAGGTACCCTTCTGGACCCTCCTGAGGCACAAAACCTTGCAAAACACAGCATTTCGCGACTTTCCTAACATTTTGGCGCGCTCGCATTCTCATCTTTCGCACATCTCATCTTTCACACATCTCTTCTTTCCCACATCTGCTCAGGCGATCTGCCCTAGCTGAGTTGTCCATATTGTCGGAAGTTAGACTTCTAAACTTCCTTCGATTACCGTAGTCAGTCATTGATCTAGCAGCATCAACCTACCTTTCATCAACCAGCAATGCTCAGACAACCATTACTTGAACAATCCTGTCCAAGAAAATTGCCTCTTAAACAATCCTCTTAAACATTAACAATTAGTCTAATAGTGTTTAACCTAGTTGTTTACTGAATTTACCATGGACTAATTATGCTTAACCATGAACAATTAGCAATTGCGTATTTAACCATTAACAATTGTTTAACCATTAACTAATTATACTTGACTACCTCTTGAACAATTCTCTTCTTTTGACTTGGATCTCCAGGCCAAACATCCCTGGATCTCCTACGCGGATCTCTGGATTTTGGCCTCCTACGTGGCACTGGAAACCACTTCTGGTCCCAGGACGGTGAGTGGTTCCCCCTCCGTGTTGCCAATGTTTGGTGCCCCCAAACATCTTGTGGTCATGCCAACAAGCTGGTTAAAATTAATAGTTGATGACTGAACCAGATATTGATATATAGTTGTTAGCAATAACAGTATGTCATAGTTAACACCCTATTAACACTGATAGTTGGTTAAGGACGATCAGTAGATGTCAATAGTTGTCTCAGTGTTTGCCCAACACCTGGTGTGTTCAAATGCCCAAGTTCTCAAGAGAGAAGGTACCAACTTGTTGATGCATGTTTGCTTAACCAATTGATGTTTGCACATGGTACATAGGAATGTTCAGTGTTTCATATTATTATGTCATTACTAGGACTTAGATCCTCGTGTCAGACCAGGATCTTGCAAAGCTTGAACCAAGAAGTAGCTTTTGGATAGTATCTCGGGGCACCCACCACTAAGCCACTCGTATTGTCATGCACACGGCGAAGCACTAGGAAGCTTGTCATTCCCTCGATGACAACAGTCATGCAGGCCCAATGTTAGTAGCTAGGTGCTAGTGTTGACTCGTACATTGATACCTGATATATGTATATATTTGTCTTATTTATGCACATAGTTGCGATAGTCGACATTAATGATCATGATGCAGATTAATAGTTGTAGTCACATCACTACTCTAATAGGTCGCCAATATCAGGTATCGTTAGTCGGTCATGAACCATTATCAGCCGCCGATAGCGTTGTGTGAAGCCGTGAGCCACACAATCAGCAGCCATACTTTTGCAGACTTCTCATGGCTATAATGTTGCTGTTCATTAACCTGGAAGTGGAAATCAACTATTTCCAGCTCGTTCACCTATTAAAGCTGGTGATTTTTGGCGTAACCAGGTTAGGGGCTCCCAGAGGCTTCCTTATTTTATGAAACCAATAGCTGTTGAACCATCATTGTTGGTGATTATCCCCCATTTATCCCCATTATTCACCACTCCTACGTTGAAAGCACTAGGTTATGAAGGATCCTTCGCGACCTCGCAGGATCAAATTCACCGGTGGTCGAAGCGATGCTCCAGCGGAGAAAGCTGCAGGGGACCCGGTCGGGTTGGGCAACATCCCCCGAGGCCGCTGGCAGGCACAGCTGTAAATCAATGGTTCATCACCAACGGTACACCAGCAGTAGTCACATGGAACCCAACACCCCGGGTCATCGAGGGAAATCATCGCAACAACTGGTCTGTTTCAGATTCTGTCGCTGTGAGTTTTTTTCCGAGTGACAAGATATTTTGCCCCTACATACACATATATAGACATATGGACATACTTATCCTTGCACATGTGAAAACATAAATGCAGAACATATCTATCCACATATGTTTATATACATAATCATATACATGTATATGATTATATTTATTTATTATATGTTCTGTATATAGATATTTTTTGCAGACCCATATATGCACATATGGGTGTTTCTCAAAATAGGGGTACCCCCAAATCATCCTATACAAACCATTTATAGTGATCAACCATCCATTTTTTGGGTACCCCAATTTTGAGAAACCACCATATAGTGGTTGGTTAACCATTCTTGTTGGTGATTATCCCCTATTACTAACTATCATTAACCATTATGTTAGTAATGATATGTATATATATACATATGAGTATATATAAATATATTTATATATATACATATATGTATATATATATATATGTATATGAATACAAATATGTAATGATATGTATATTTACATGTCATTTGTCAACAGCTGATTCTGAAACGGGACAGCGCAGGTGGATCCTGGGCGTCTGCCGGAGGCAGAGCATGGCCTGGCCGAGGGCATGGAGGCGCCACGGTTGGGGGTTCCGGTTGGGTCTCCGGTTGGGTGTAGGTGACCATGGCTTCATGGCTTCATGTGGATGATGTGGTGGCATGGTTAGTGGTTCCATGGATGATTTTTTCAGATGTTTTGGATTGTTAAAAAACATGTTTTTTTTAAATCAATCATGTTGAAAGGTGGTAAATGAGCTGGTCCATCATTGTTAATGATGGCCAATGTAGCCCCTAGAAGCATATTCATGGTTCACCATCATGTGACAATTATTCCAACCATTCCAGCCATGATATAGAATGCCTTGACCATGGGCCATCACCAACCTGAAGATTCCCCATTGTTTCTTAGTTTTCCCTATTATTATCCATCATTATAGTAAGCATTCAAAGCCAAAATGATCGTCAAACTGACGGTAAATATTGATTAAGGGTTCAAATGCTGAATCATTTCGAGTGGATTATTTAGTGTTTCATGGTTCAATGGTGGAGTATGCTTGATGATTGTTCATGATGGTGAGTACTGCTGCAAAGGTTGATTGTGATTGACCACAATCGTCAAGGCTCAATGATGCTTGATAGCCAATGATTACCAGTTTGGTGGGTTTGACACACAATAGGAATGGTATAAACTTTATATTTATAGACATGGTACCAAATAGTGAATCCCATGGCATTAGTACCCAATAGGAATGGTTTGCCTACTCACATGGTACCAATAGGAATGATGTAATAAAAACACAAGTAATTACTGTAGACAGGGAGATTTGTCGAGTGGGCGGGATCGTTCGTTCTTTGAACGACAACGTTGGCTGTCCTTATTGTTCGAAGCGAATAGTTATACCACGGAAAGTGATCGAAAGTACTGAAAACTTGACCGAGTTCAGCAAACACCCACATGAGTTTTGCTCCCCTGTTGTCGGCTCTCGCACCTGCAAAATGGAAATAAGTCGAAAGTTCATCTATTCTGAACTTTGGATCACAGTTTTTGCAGTTTTGATCACAGTTTTGACCAAGTGATGTGCCATGACAGGTCGATGAAGAAGGCAGATTAAAGGCGGCCGAGGGCAGCTGCTGGAGTCTGGAGCGTCCAACAACAAAGTGGGCTCATAGCCATCATAGTTGTTGGATGTTGTTGATCTCTACCAGAGATAATGGGCAAGATCTGGGAAACCTTTACATACCTTGATGATTGGTGGTTGAAACTATGGTTTCCTGTAGATTTTCCCATCAACCAGCTCAATTATTGCTGGGTTGATTCACTCAGGGATTGGTCAATCCAACCGATGGGTAACCTTCTCCCCTGTCGATGCCTGCGTCACCAGGGCTGGGAGAATGTGGCTGCCCACGTCCGTGCCATCTTCAGCCGCATGGGCTTCTCCGACCGAGAGGTGGCAGTCTCCCTGGGTGCCAGGGGCCTGGGGCCTGGGCCAGGGGCGTGGGAGTCGCCATTATAGATTGCTTAATGATCCTTATACTTGTTGGTGGTTTCATAAGGGATTTTAGTGGTTGATAGGGGATAGTAAGCAAAAATATTGGTGCAACAACTAGTTGGATTTCAACATTTTTTCTTTCCCCTAATAATTGCCATGGTTGCTTGGTTCACTGATATTTTTCCAATGGATAGTGGCTTATAACCACCGACCAGCTAACTACAGTACATGTAATAGACAGTTCCTTTCCACGATAATGCATGATAATACACGCTAGTTGCTGCAATAATGTTAGGGTCCACAAACATACGAACACAGATGCCAGATGATTGATCATGATTTATCCAACATGCACATTATGTATGATTATATGTGTAAGAATGCAAATGTGAAGGTATAATGCAACGGCAGACCCTCCTGGAAACTAACAGCAGGACCCCAGCAAAAGGGTATCCCAAGTGTGGAAGCTGATCTTCCAGCCTCTATTCAGGAGGGTGTATGTTGATTTCCCGGGCTTGATTGTGTGATGAATGATCCAAAAGGAATAATAAGAAAGGAATTATCATAGTGATGATGATAATAGTATTAGTATCCCAGTATCAGACAATCGCTAATACCATTGAAGTACTCAAATCAATCAAAGTAATAACATGTAATTAACAACGATTGATACATCTCAAACTGATCAGATTGGCTTCAAGGAAGATCTACTATGCTACATCAGTGTTGATATACCATGATAATGTCATCGGCTCACCCTACTCTTCTATGCTGAGAGAATGACGCGCTGGTTACTGCAACTGATAAGGGGCATAGTGTTTTTCTGGCCATCCTGGCCCCCCTGGGCCGCGTTGGGCAAGGGTATTTTGCTAGGTGAAAGCCGGTAGGCTTCGCCAGCGCCTTGGCTGGGAGATGTCCCAGCAATGCTTTGGCAGATAGTGTCGCCGTCCAGAATCACAGCTTGGGATTATCCCCTCAAGCATTCTTGTGGAAGTGACATTTTTTAGGCCTTGGTTCGTGCTTCGCAAATTGACTTTAGGCCTCGGTAAAACGATTTGCATACAACCTTGTCGTGTTTGGAAGGTGCTTTAACCAAACCAGTGCCTATCATTCAAGCATGATTGAGAAGCATCATGATCATTCTATCTGACCATTATTGACCGTTGGGAACCGTCATTAGATCATCATGATAAGCCAATATTGACCAGTAGATTCCCGCTTCGTTATTATCCCCTATCATTACCATACATCATTAGCCATAGTAAACCACGTAATAAACCACTCTTAACCACGGTTGACCATCCTTATTTGCCATGCTCAACCACCACCAAGAATCATTATTTGCCATTGTTGAGCACCAACTAACCAAGGTTAACCGCTAATTGACCATGGTTAACTGCGAATTAACCGCAGTCGGCAGCTAATTGACCATAGTTAACCACTAATTAACCATAGTCAACCAATATTTACCCACCGATTAGCCACTAATGAACCATTGTGAATGAATCATTATAACCTATAACTATAAATCCCCTCATGAACCATGATCAGTCCATTTATGAACCATTACAATTCCTATAAAAAGATGATTCACGAACCAACCATGGTTAACCAGCAATAGACCACCTGAAACCAAGGTAAAACAGTCACGGCACATGGGTTCCTCGCCAGCGGTCCCCGACGTCAGGCTGTCGCCCTCCTGTGCGGTGGCCACGTCTATGGCCGTTGTCATCCGCACGGCTCGGGATATGTCGGGCGTCACGGCGACCGGGTGCAGGGATGGGTTGACCATGGGTGGATTTTGGTGGATGGTTAATAAATCTTAATCGGTTTAATATGGTTTAATAGTGGTTAACATTATATATAGTATGTAGGTTTCAAATGAGGGTTAAATAACCGTGGTGAATGGTCAATACGTTCAATAATTGCTTGATATAGGTTTTTGAAATGAGGGTTAATATGGCTTTTATTGGCTGATCATAGGCGTGATCAATAAGTGATACGAATATTGCTTGAGATAGGTTTAAATGAGGGTTCACCATGGTCGACCAAAATTGAACGGAGATTTCCATGGAACTACCCATTCATTCTTAGCCTCTTGGCCAAGCATAATATCAGTCAGATTTTCCCATGAGTTTCCCCTCAGCAAAGCATTCGTTGAAACCAATGGTTGGTTGTCATGACATACCCTACTGTTTGATGATTATTATCCCCTGTAGTCCACCACTATACTTATCCAATAAATATTGAAGCTAGTTGAACTCTATGGAAATCCCGTTGTTGAGCCTACGGGATATCTTAGTAGTATCCAGCAGTATATCCATTAACTAACAAAAACAGTTGAACCCAGTCGAACCCCCCCAGCGATCTCGCCAAACCTTCCGCCCATCAGGCTGGTGCTTGGGTGGAGAATCCCACCATGTTCAGCAACGAGTATGCGGCAGACATGGTGCGCCAGACAAGGGGCGGAGTCATGGTTTGATGGTGGCGAATGTGGATTGAGTTAGTCAGTCATGGTTGATTGCTGGTGGCGAATGTTGGTCATTGACAATTGTTCATTGCCTGTTAGCTGCGAAGGTTGGCGAGCAATAAATAGAGGCATTTGCGTGTTTTGAGAGGTTTCATTGTTAGCTCAGCCAAGGGTTTCAGGCCCATTCAGTGATGTCGACTATTAGAGCCTGTTTTTTGTTGCTTGGAACTTCAGCCACATTTTATCGGCTTCAGACTTCGGTTGTGCAGTGGACTCATAAACCGAGACCAGGGGCACATGGTTTCCGACTTGAACAGTCAGACAGTGGACGAAACCGATTTTCTGACATCGAGGCGTACTGGTTGCTGACAATTCTGTGTGATTCGTATGTTGTCTTTACATGTCCTGATGCCTATGGTTTCTTCCAGGCTACATAGCTTGGGATATTTCACCCACGCATGATATTTGATCAATGACTCACTGTGTTGGTTTCCCTGAGAGACTGAGGGTACATCAGACATATCCGGGTCACCCATGAGTATTGGTGTTCTATCCGCCTGTTTGTGTTGGCAGTTTGGAGCTGATGAAAGCAAGATTCTTGAACTTTTGATTTTTCGAGAGGAATTGTCCAAAGCCGGACCACTTTGATCATGATTTGTCCGGCATGAAAAGAAGAGATTGGTGGAGTATTGGATTGACTGGTGCAGCGATGATGAAATGTTTTTTTCTCTATATACTTTGTTGCAATTGAGTAGACCTGTTGTGCATATAAGAAATCAACAATCATGGTTGCTCCAGGTGTCTATTTGGTATAGGCACCCCTTCGGAACACTTTATATAGTCTTCTTTCGTTGCTGTTTATGGCTCAGCCACTTTGGCCGCGCTCATTTCGTTGCCCATGGGTCCGCTCAATGTGTTGTGGTTCTGTTTGGCACCTTGGTGCTAAGATGCTGTCATGGCTTGGAACCCCAGAAATGAGTCGCACAGTCGAGAACTTCTAAATGCTGGTTTCTCAAAGTATGGGACCCCCTAGTCATCCTTTAGATAAACCATTCATACTAATAAACCAACCATTTTCAGGGTTACCAATTTTGAGAAACCACCAAATCCTGACGCTGGTTGTTTTCAGCTACATTCAGGTGCATCCGCAACTTCAATTGAATTCTTAAACAAAAGAATAAAGGCTTTAAAGGGAATCATCTCAGCACTAATCCGAACTGCAGCTAGCCCGAGCGTTGGATATGAATTTGGGTACCACCAAGCCTCACCAGAATCCACATGCTTATATGGGCAAACTTTTTCGGGCAAACGAGAGATTGGGAATAAGACCTCCGGATTGGTTTGCCTTAGTGCCTTGGAGGTTTAAGAATGAGGATGAAATTAAGTCAATAGTTTATCATTTGCCATTTTGTTTAAAAACTAATGCACTCTGGCCAGCGATATGCGTAACAGTTTGGTTGAGCCAAGCGACCGTTGACAAACAAAGCTATTTAGATACGAACATCAGCCATTTCATAGTGCTACAGCTCCATCCCTGGGCAAGCGCCGAAAACCGTTGCTTTTCTTTTTTTACCGGGTTGGTCTTGCGCCATTTGGTGGGAGCTCTGTCTTCAGTTCGTAGCGTGGACAACATTGTCAGACCGGGGTAGATGTTAGTATCTATCATTGAGCCATAGTGACTCATAGGGGTTACAACCATTGATAATTTATGGTGAATCATAGGGGATAATAAGCACCAATAGTAGAGATCGATCATCTCAGAACTGAAGTAATCTTGTCTCCAGACTTGGATGATTTCTGAATACGAATGACTGCGGTGCCTGAACCGCACATGCAAATGACATCGGAATCCTGGACTGAATCCTGGATTCCCTGAACCGGACGATTTGTAGGGGCAATCCTCGTTTTCCTGAGGGTAGCCTGTGGATCTAGATAGCCTAATGAGCAGGGATTCCTATTGACATTGGGCAAGGCACTCAGCTAGCGATTTTTCTTGCTCACTTCGCTTCATCAATCAGCGGAAAGTAAGTGCCAGGGGGTATCCATCAATGGTGTACCAAGGTAGACTAACTGCCACTGTGACCCCGTGATCCGGAGGCAAAATCAAGGGGATTCCACTTGAGTTCTGCCTCAGTTGTTAAGAGACAGTATCATGAAGGAGCCATTGATCCATTCGCCATTCAATAATTATTAACCATTTGGATAGCCAAGATTGGCATATACGGGTTTCTCAAAATTGCGGACCCCCAAACTTGTTTGTTTACTACTAGAAACAGGCAATCATGGACGATTTGTGGGTACCCCTATTTCGAGAAACCACCATATACTAGCCACATGTTGCTCATGATCTATCAACATGCACAATAGCCATCACTGTTCGTTTTTTAGTACCCGTGATCCTCTCTTCATTAGGTACCTATTAGTGATATACCTTCTAATCATTGAGTACCAATGATTATTGGTGATGTCAATCCAACAATGATTACAATCAATCATTTTTATCATCACTAACCATGGCTAACTATCATCATTATCATCACAATTTATCCTTAATCGGACTTAAGTCCTCATCACTTGTCAGTGGACAGAAAGCACTATATCGGCAAACCAATGTTCGATAGTGATCCGTTACAGATGACGATCATTGGAAACCAATAGCGGTCAACGTGGTATTTTTTCGATGGGTAGTGATTTGTAGTAGACTATGATCATGGGGAATGATTAATGACTGATTGGATAGTAAGCTCATGACTTTCATCATCGTTCTGCCTTCACCATCATTATGATCGTTGTTACTAATATAGTCCAAAAGTGATAAAATAATCATCACTATTCGTGGCTATTCGTTCTGTTGCCATAGCTATCCACTATTGAAACCTCTGCTCGCACTCAACCCCACAACTCACCATGACCAAGGTAACGTTTCTTCCTGCCAGCTGCAGCACAGTGGACTCTTCCCGGTATGAGGTCCCGAGATGACACTGCGAGGTAAGACTGTGGAAGTTGAAAATCCCCCAAAACGGGGAACATGGGCGTCGTTGTTGCCGCTGTCGTTGTCATTGTTGCTGGCATGAAGTTATTGTTGTTGATGATGTCCACTCCACTGTACATTTTTTCGGGTGATTTTGACGGCCGTGACATGACTCAGCTTCGTTCGCTAGGTGGTTCAAGAAGGGCAGGTGTCAGAGGGCATACTGTACCTTTTGCCGTGCCTTGGTTTGAAGAAGCCAAATTCATGATGGCTGGTTGATTGGTGGTGGTTGTTGTTGATGATGATGTTGTTGATTTTTTGATGCTGGTCAACAATTTGTTGAACGTGGTTGTTGCAGGTTTGTGCTGATACAGTGGACAATCGACAATGGTGGACAACGTTCAATTATGTTGAACTGCTAACCATTGTGAATCACCCTGTTCATTGATGCTTACTATTGCCAATGGTTGCCAATGGTTCGGAAAAATAGGAATTAAGAATAACAGGAACAGGGCTTGAGCAGATAGCCGCAATCGCCAGGTGCTTTGAGCCAATATTGATTGTCAACTTGCACCATTTTTGTCATCACCGTTTGCTTATGCCTTGTATGTGTTTCTATTGTCCGTATACATGGTCATTGGTCAGCAACTCTGGTCATAGTTGTTGTGGACTCTGATTGTTCTTTTGCTTGTTCTTTGCTGGATTTTATTGGTCCTGAAATTGGTCATGTAGTAACAGAGTGAATCACAGTGAAGACGTGGTGGTTAAATGATGATTCCTCCTATGGTTGATGTTGATAAGTGAAAAGCACATGACAACAACAATTGCAAAGAATCTTTGGGTGGTTCTAGAATCTGGTGCAGCAGGCAGTCAATTGGTGCCATTTCTGGTGGACATGGCAACAGCGTTTGTTTTATCATTTTTCTCAGCATTTGCGGGTGAAGGTTTCATTCCTTTATCCTTCATGTTTTATGGGGTTGGTTGTTCTTGGTTCTTATTGGTCATGAGTGGCCATCATTCCTGGGCACTATTGGCTCAGTGGTTCTTATTTGTATTTTTTATTGATTTTTATTATGTTTTATTAATTATAATTGGTTGCTATTATTGGTTGGTATTGGTTCAGTGGTTATTGTTGGTTGTTATCGATTCCTCTCAGCTGTTCAGTGGTTATTATAGACTATGATTGGTTGTTATTGGTTGTTAATGGTTGTTATATAATGATTTCTATTGGTTGTTCAATTGTAGTTATTACTGTTTAATGACTACTATTGGTTGTTCAATGGTTATTACTGTTTGTAGTTGCTTATTCATCCGGCACTTCTCCATATCCCATGCTGCTCCACGCCGCTCGCCTCCCACTCTGTTGGCACGTCAGGCACGTGGCCGGAGCACATCCGGCCCTGGAACCTCAAAAGAGGCGTTGTTGGTTGGGAGGGAGCTGCGGGCCAGGAGCCAGGTTACCATATGGTGGAGCCCAAAATTGATGGCTTATTAAAGGGTACCAATGGTGAACAATGGTTATTAACAAGGGAATAATAAGCAATACTAGGCACGAACTACAATGGATGGTTTATAGTTGTAAATGACCCATATTGGATGATTTGGAGGGTCCCTAGTTTGAGAAACACCCATAGTATAGCCTTTAAATCCAAGGGAGCGAGGCCGCCCCCAGGAGTACCAACTGGTAGGAATCGTAGCTTGCGTTTAGCTGGTGGCTTCGAAGCAGGCTAAGCAACAAGTCTACAATGCCTGATGAAAGGCGGGCAGTGGAGCCAATTGCCCGAAGCATACAATGCCTGGCTGGCAGTGATCCACAGCAGATCGACTTGGAAGACTTAGCGGCAATGGCAATCCCTGAGAGTGGAAGGAAAGGGATCAACCGTGGAGGCATTGTAGGGCGTTCTGGTTGGTGGTTTCTACCAGTTTTTTTCCCCTAGTAGTAACAGACGGTTGGTTGGTTGGTTGACCAGTGTATTGTTCATAGGGGCTGAAACCAGCAACCACTTTTTTGTGCAGTTCTGTGAGGAGATAAACTCAAGAGCATACGCACCGGATGACTTTTTAACCATCGCAGATTGTCACTAGGGGGTGAACATTCAATTGTTTGCAAGTAGGAAGAATTGTCTACAATGGTCATTCTTGCCCACGCTGATGTGTCATGTTTTTTTAGTTTGTCTATGTATTGGTGGCGAGAAGGGTATGTTCACCAAGACAGGTTTAGTTAATTCATGCAAGGCGTACTTGCATTTACCAATGTGTGCAATCAACATCAAGAGAATGTAGGTGTACATGTAGCCAGGAAACTATGGTTCATCTCATTTATAAGATTGTCTAATCAATATTCAATTAATCCTTGAAATTTGAAAGTACATGTGCCCTATATTCCCACGTTTCATGTCCCAGAAGCCATGGATGACCAGTGGCAGAGGTTGAACCGCTTTCAAGAGCTGGGCATCTTGGAGACCATGCGATCCTGCAATCAGAATTCCACGGTGCCCCGGCTGACCGCTGCGGGTCATGCTGGGCACACAGCAGTGGGCAAGAAAACAATACATCCACATGGCACACGACAGTGTGATACGTAAATACACATATGGCGGTTGAGGGACCCCAAAAAAGGTTGGTTTATCATTACAAATGGTGAACAAAGGATGATTTAGGGGTACCCTCATTCTGAGAAACACGCATATAAACAATGAAGATATGAATGATATAAACAATGAAGATATGAATGATATTGACAATGAAGATATGAATGATATTGACAATGAAGAAATGAATGATATTGACAATGCAGAAATTAATGATATTGACAATGCAGAAATTAATGATATTGACAATGAAGAAATGAATAATATTGATTCAGACACATCTAAATCTGAGACAAACCACGTATTTAAATCTGCATTTGCATGGCATGCACCGCCACACTGGCAGCCAGCGGCTCAGGAGCAGATCTATCGCGACTCTCGGCCTGGAATGCAAGGCCGGACACCTCCCAGTGGGTTCTCCATGACCGCCCAAGAAAGGTGACACCTGGGGTGAATTCACCACGAAAAGCCATGGGAAATGGCTTTGGGTCAAGCAGCCAACCAACCAAAAATAGCTGGTGAATGGTTGATAATAGGGGATGATACCTAACAATTATAGGGGATATGTACCAACTGTATGGTTTTGGGTCAATAATGACCGACCAACCATGGGGGACAATAACCAACAATAACAAGGAAAACAACAGTCAATGATTGGGGAACCAGGGGTATAGGGTTTTGACTCACAGCCAAATGATTGCCATGACATCACCAGCCTTTTTTTTCGGATGCTTTAGATCACTAGTATCTCACCACTTACTGCAGGTGATTTTTCGGATGTGTGAAATCATGCATTTTCTTGGATCCAGCCGTGGTTGCAGCTTCCACCGCTTGTTTTTCCATTCCAAGTGGTCATGATCAGTCCAGTTGATACTACCAGCAGTACCATGTTGGAACTTCTATGGCGAGCTGGTGAACATCCAAAGGCCCATTTTTCCTTGTTGATGACACTATACTCGCAGGGTTGGTTGATGGGAGGAACCCCCTTCAATTGTTGGTCAAAACAAGGCTAGATTTTCCCTGTGACCAACCCAGCGTACCAAATCATTTTTGTACTACGAAACTTACGAAACGACTGGAATAGAGCTAGTGACTGAACAAATCTACAACTTAACAGCTGAAATGCCACCATCAACAGCAGTATCCAAAAACATAGCGACAACACCAAACCAACTATCAACCAACCAGCCACCAGCTGTTGATCTGGTTGACCAGCCAGATTACTAACCATCATTAACTATCATTAACCATCATTAACCATGATCAACCATCATTAACCATCATCAACCATCATCAACCATCATGAACTATCATCAACCATCATCAGCCAAGCAAACAGCCACCAGCTGTAACAACCAACAACCAACCCGCCACCAGCTGTTGATCTGGTTGACCAGCCAGATTACTGACCATCATTAACCATCATTGACCATCATTAGCCATCATCAACTATCATTAGCCATCATTAACCATCATTAACCAAGAAACCAGCCACCAGCTGGACGTTACAAACGTTGAGGAACTCTGCCGTTTGGCCGACCTCAAAGCGATCTTTGTCCCCGTCCACGTGCTCCAGAAATTGGACTCCGCACCTTGGTGAGCAGGAACAGGTGGCGGAAGTTGGTGGCTGTTTGGTGGATGAAATTGTTTGATTTCTGATGCTGGTTGGTGGTTTCAAATATTTTTTATTTTCCCTAGTACTGATTTGACTGATATTTTTCATAGGGTTTGAAACCACCAACCAGTGATGGTGAATGATTGTTGGTAGCCAAACATGGTTGGTGGTTTCTGCTGCTGGTTGGTGGTTTCTGATGCTGGTCGGAAATGGTTTTGGGTCAAGCAGTCAACCAATCAACCAATGGTAAAGTAGCCAACAACCATGGTGAAGCCTAGCTGGTTAATGGTTAATCATAGGGGATAATAAGTAACAATACTAGGGGATATACCAACTGTATGGCTATCCGTTAATATTATTCAACCAACTAATGGGGGACAATCACCAACAATTTCATAGGGAAAACAATGGTCAATGATGGGGGAACCAAGGGTACAGGGTTTTGACCCATAGCCACATTGGTTGATTTCTGATGGTGAATGATTCTTGGTAGTCAAACATGCTTGATTCATGGGCCTGCATCATGGTTGATGATTGTAGTAACACCTGGTTGATGGTTGTAGGCATTTGTGCGGGTGTTCTTTCTTGAATTATGCACTATTTAGCTGACTGATATTTGCCGCTTAATTTTTTTCAGGCAGGATTTGGTAATGATTAAAACATGTGGACATGACAGATGTGCAGTCTGAGATGCATTTTACCAGCTGGCAGTGCTTGGTTGCAGTGGTCAGGTTGGAACCTGCTTTGATGCCTTGGCAGCCAGAGCCGTAAATCAGACTGTCAGACTGTCCATAAATTGGGGATGAAGCTGTGCAAAGAAAATTTGTTTTGGCAATGTTTGGTCGAATAGGCCAAGAGCCACGGTTGATGATTGCAAATGGTCAATTCAGAGCCAATGATTGGTTAGTCAGGAACTGGATCTTACGAACGGCCAATGGAAATTGTTCATTGTGGCTAGTGGATGTTGATCATAATGTTGCCCACTCCTTGGAAAGGTCAAAGGGTATACCGCTGAGGGATTGTTCTTGACAACATCACACATGATGGCCAGCTATGTTCTTGCTGAAATGTACATAACTATTGTTCATTATATGAGCAACAGCTTTTATTTACGTATGAAGAGCTATATCTTCGGGCGGAAGTGGGAAATGCACAAATATCCAGAATTGGTATGTAAAACGAGTCTGGAACTTCCCGAGAACGAGTCAGGCATTTAACATGTCACGTTTGGAACTTCCATATTGATGATCGCCGGAGCTGCTAAACACAAGCTAAATAAGAGGTCTTGTTGCAAAAAATAGATCGCGGGAGTCAGCAAACGCAAGCTAAATAAGAGATCTTGTTGCAAAAAATTGATCGCCGGAGCTGCTAAATGCAAGCTAAAGAAGAGATTTTGTTGCGAAAAATGCATCGCGGCAAGTGTGCCTTGTTTCCCAAAAGTTGCATGCCCCAGAACGAGTTCCAAAACGAGTTCAAAACGAGTTCAAAACGAGTCTGAAAGTGTCCCAAAGAGACCGCAGGTCCATCCAGCTCCGTTTTCTCCAAATTGAATTTTCCTTCCTTGTGTAAAGGCTTTTATTATTATTACTACTACTACTACTACTACTACTATTACGACTACTACTACTACTACTACTATTATTACTATTACTGCTACTACTACTACTACTACTACTACTACTATTACTACT
>VSDK01022771.1:261148-274348 GCA_009767595.1 Symbiodinium kawagutii
CTACTACTACTACTACTACTACTACTACTACTACTGCTGTTGGAAAACGAGTCTATTTGTAAAAACGAACACGGGACTGGAAAACGAGTCAGGAACTTCCCGAAAATCTTTGTACTTACAACGAACAATAAATAAAATCCACCGCTCATATGATATATGTTGCAAGAATATTATGTCGCAATAAGTATGGGTGAAGCGTGTGGGATCATGTATTGCATTGGTGAAGTGTACATGTGCAATGATATGTGCGCAATTTTTACGTATTATACGTACAAAAGACTCATGCACATAAGATTGACACAGTTGCGTGCTGATACAATTGTAGTACATGAATGTATGTAGATGTACGTATGCAGCACACGGCACACATTCATAGATGTAAACACACGCACACACACACACACTTCTATACAGTACACGCATACCTGCCTTCATGCAGATTTGTAAATTTGGGTTTGTTTTATCACCGTGAAACGCGCGACAGCTGTTGTGAGGACAGTTGCTTTCCAGATCTTTGGAAAGATCGCTACTTGAAGCATTTGCAGAGGCAAATCTGCTGCATATTTGTTGTCAGCACTGTTATGTTGAACCCGGTGCACTGATTCACCTTGAAGACTGAAACATTGAGTTCTGAAACCTTTTATATTACCTCAATTATACCTCCCTCTAAGAATGGCAAAATAATGCTCAACCGACATTGTACTACCTGGTGCATTAACAAGAGTAAAAAGGCAACTCATGGAATGACAATGGTCACTGACTCACACAACTTTACTGATGACTAATGCCAATCATGAGTTGACTTGACAATGAGTTGATGACCACTAACAACCAGGACATCTTGGAATGACAATGACATGACTTTGACAACTGCCGGAATCGGGCCACATGCCAGGCGCAATGTGGTTTTTCGTCAGCAGATCGTGGGAGTATGTGGGAGTTGGGGTGACCACCATGGAGCTTTGCATCCCCAAAGGAATGTCCGGCTGGTCAGCAAGGATGGCTGTACAGCTGGCTTGGTGTGGTGTTGGATACCCTTGGGTACCCAAAAGTGCTATGGTCCGACTGGTACTCAACATTGATAGTTTCCGACTGATACAGGTCTGGTGTGGTTGTTGGTTTTGACTGAGAAGCCCCACATCTTTGCACAATGATATCAAATGATCTCGACTACATGAAGAAGAAGAAGAAGAAGAAGAAGAAGAAGAAGGAGAAGAAGAAGAAGAAGAAGAAGAAGAAGGAGAAGAAGAAGAAGAAGAAGTGAACATGTATCCTCAAGACTGCAGGGTAAGGGATGTTTGGCAGCCAACTCATATATAGAGATCAGCATTGCTTATACCACTTGGGAAAACGGTTTAGGGATCTCAATTATTTCATTACAGAATCTGTGTTTAGCACGGGAAGTTTCCCATCAACAACTCCTTTTACTGGGCAGTTCCTATTCAATGAAGCAGTTCTTGCATGCAATGGCATGGCCACTTTTGTTTCTCATGATTGAAGTGACAGATGGCCAACTTGTTTGTTCATCATCGTCATCAGCTGTTGTGGTTTCTGATATGATATGTCAATGATTTCCACCCTTAAAGTATCATCAACCAAGAAGCCCAAATGTTTGATGACTGATGAACATTATCCAATTACTGTATGTTCATGTAGCTTACAAACGCAATTTCTGATCACAATCGCATCCACACATAACATTTTGGAGCCTGCAACATGTGATCATCAAACACCCATCGAATCTCCTGACTTTTGAAGTGGCGACTCGCAGAAATTCAGAATCCTCCCGAGTGAAAACTGAGGACTGGCAGAAGTTCAGCCGCGACTGCGATGCGAGCATCGTTGGTCAGCATGCCCAAACCCTGCGCATCGGCTGCAAAGCTGGAAGATTCTCAGAACAGCTCGGATCAAGAGGGTAATGATGACATGGATTCATGTCAACTATCGACCAAATAGTAACAACCCACCTAATTAATTGACCCTCATATATTTTTCAGTTCAAGGGTTCTAGTGGTGAGCTGGTTTTTGGTTCACATTGTGCAGCTGCAGCTCCAGTTGTGCAACTGGAATGCTCACTGGCTTGGTATCCAACCATTGCGATGAGGGTCATGCCATATGAAGCCTGAGGAGCTGCCTTTGGTGCAGATTATCAGCTGCCAGCTGTGGGCTGTTGTTATGTTTGGATATACAACCAAAACGTACAAGGGGACCATGAGCTGGTTATGTGTAGTTCTAAGATTTCTCACTTTGTGGGGATTGGTAAGATCAATCCCCAAACTAGTGGGGCTGACTCACAGTATACATGTGCGTTGCAGATGATCATAGTCCATTCATCGTCGATTTCCCACCTGGACAGATGGATCTTGAACGCGGAGAGGAAAGGCCACCAGATATAGATGAAATGGCAATCTTTCACACAAACTTGGACTCCACAGATTGATGTTAGGACTTTTTCCAGCGGTTTTTCCTGCCTTGGAGGTTCGGATTTCAACTGCCCAATCCCTACGGTCTCTATGCCTTGCAGAATAGCACCTCGACGGAGTTCGACCCATTGCGATGCTGGTCATCACCGTGGAGATGTTGAAGTCATGGCCATGCCCCACCAATCAGAGTCATAACCCGTTCGCCAGGTTGGGGCTGTAGGCAAGCAAACTGTCAACCAACTGTTGTGCAGGAAAAATGCCAGGAAACCACCATACTTGGCAGTGATGGTACCTGGGAACATTTCACAGAGAACAAGTCAGGATTTTTGTGCATTTTGTATCCACACAGCCATTGACGGTGAGAAAGCTGCTGCTTTTTGTTGAAGCAAAGAAACACCCAGATGTATATCTCTAAAAGCTGCTGGGTATGCTACTTAATTATGATGATTCGTTTTTTGGTAGGGGATATCTCCTATCATTGCGTAATAATTAAGCAATTTATGACCAAACGATAGTTGACCTTGTGAAAGCCATTGATATCCAACATCCACACTGAATTATAAACATCATTAATCACTGGGAGACAATATTGTAGGTATGGTTCGTTGATCATTGATCCCATGTGTTTCATTCTGGGTCTTCATGTTATGCACCTTGCTCACTTTTGATTTGGTATTGCTTGACCATTATTTAGCACTGTGAAACGATCTGACTATATTTTGGTACAGTATCGATCCCATCTGGAGAAAAGCTCTATTTGTGGATGAACTAATATTCACTGGATGATGATTATTCAATCTATTCCATACATGCCATTTATCCGTTTAACTTAACCTTGCTGATAACCATAATGAATCGTTTCATCCCATATTTTACATTGTTGACCACTATTGGCAATCATTCACCATGCTTTAGGCAACACCCATCGATTCCCATTGCCGCACAGGCAATGTACGCATTTGTCCAGCAGAAACCAGGCACATCTAGTGAAGGAACAACGGGTGATAGCGATGTCAGTTTTGGTTCGTGATACTTGATGATGTTTGAAGAAGGGGATAAATTTGATGATGTTATTAGTAATTAATACTAATACTCAATGATGCCACGGTGAGGAGTAGTTGAATAAATTTGACTATGATTGATGTTAACCGACCCTGACCCTCATGGTTAAGAAGGAAATTTATCCATTTTGGAGGGGCCAGGGGGTGTTCGTTGTCAGGCCATGAGTACCGCCTGAACTGTCCAAAATTGACGTTTGGCTTCCCGACCAAATCACCTACCTTTGGATTGTTAGACTGTCAAGCTTGACAACATTTGGTGGTTTTTCGAAATAGGGGTACCCCCCAAATCATCCAATATTAACCATTTGTAGTAACAAACCAACCATCTTTTGGTTCCCCTATTTTGAGAAACACCCATTTACGTGCCAAAACACGGGTACTTCCAAAGTACTTCTCCACGTGTTTGTTTTTCACCAATTCTTTGGCAAGCAACAGACATCCCTCGGCGGAGGATAAATGGGTCACTTCGCATCAATCTTCTGGCAAGAAGCACCAAGGTGGTCAAAGTCTCGTGTGATTTACCTACCAATTCTCAAGTGCCAGTCACAGTCTAACAGTGACGGTGCCATGTCCAAGGCAAAACATCCAGCATTCCGAAGTAGATCTTTCACCAGTGAGTTATGACATGTTATAAGCTATAACAAATCATTGTTTACCCGATGGGGTATAAACAATATGATTTGGACACATGTTGAGTCCAATTTGCCATACAAATTATAGTCTTAAAAAAGTTAACTAATGGATCATGTTTATGAATGCACCTGCTTTATCACACAGACACTCTTGATCTGTCCTGCTGCATCCCCCCGGTTCATCGATGGTTTTGCCGGCACCATGGTGCGTTCCCGTGGATACACCAGTAGCCACCATCATCAGCCGTCAACTTTTAGCTGCTAGCCATCACGCTTTTCCGCTATTGGTCTGATTGCAAGCATAACCGTTCATAACCAGCATTCACCACTATTAATGAAAGGCTATTATATGATTAATGATTATTGTCAAGTGCTGAAACTGTTGTTATGTTAACTATTTTTGACTGTAATTGTCATAACCACTACAGTATTAACCACTAGACTATTAAGCTTATCATCCATGATCATGGGGTATATACCACTAAAGCTTATTGCCCATTGCTTGTTCAAAACCATTATCAGCAACTATCAAAGGTTATTATCCAATGTAACCACTGTTATAGTCTGGATGGCTTATACCCACTAACTTAGGTTTTGAGTGTTTTTGGGATTTGATTGATTCACCATAGAACCAGTAAAAATATATTTTTAGCAAGGGATCTATAAGCCACCAAGTAGTGTATAACCACCATTGCAGAGATTTTCCATTCTAAGACACCCACTTGGAATTTTCTTCCTCGTTGTGGATTGCAAGGATGCCAAGAGGAGAAGGTCCCTTAGAGCAGGACAGCGATGCCGGGAGATGGGCTGGTTGCGGCAAGGGTGAATCACGGATATGGCTATGGGATGGCTATGGGTCAAGCAGTTAACCAACCAACCAATGGAGGATTTACTAACAAAACTATAGGGAACACAATGGTTAATGATGGGGAACCAGGGGTACGGGGTTTTGACCCACTGCCATATTAAGAAGGGTATGTCAAGATGGTAAATGACAGTAAGTCATGGCTGATAGTGATAGTGATTCAAGAGAATCCGGGATATTAAGGGTAAATAAGAGAAAGTCATGGCGAGCATTAACCACTCGTGAGGGGTTGAGTCTGTCAACAGATGCCGATTGAAGTCATGTTCAAGGGTGAATCACTGGTTAGGCCAAATCCGCACTTGTTAATCACTGATGTTAAATCGCAAGTCACTTAAATCGGTATGGTTGATGATGGCTGTGCATGCTTTTGACCGATGGCAGAATTCTTGGTTACTGCACCGTTACTGAAGACTGGCTTCCAACTGGCGTAGCACATGGGGGGTTCGCAAAGTAGGGAACCCCAAAACTGGATGGTTTATTACCAATAATGATCAATATTAGATGATTACATATTTACCAATAATGATCAAGGCTGGATGATTGATGAATCACTTTGAGAAACAATTACATGTGCAACCAGGCGCAAGAGAAGTCGTTCTTCAGCTGTGAATTTCTGTTTCAGCGGTTGCACCACATCCTCAGGTTGGCACAGCGCATCGTAGTTCTATGGCGAGCTGGGTCAGAACCAACCATCTGTGAAAAAAGGGGTAGGTGAGCCTCCCACAAAAATATTCAGACGACCATTTAGTGGTTTCTCAAAGTAGGGAACCCCCCTGTATAGTTATGGATGGCTTATTACTATCAATGGTAAATAAACTGGATGATTGGCCCGGGGTCCTCTATAGAAACCAGTGAATGTGCGTTGCCAAACATGGGTGTAAATGGTGAGATCCCAGCAGGATGCAGCCAACGAAGCTCTTGCAGACTGCCTGGAGAAAGCTGGTGACTGTGCTGAGCTTCAAAGGTTGCTGAGCTTGATCTGAAAACGGGGGTATTGGTTGGTGGCGGTCATACTAAGGATGTTGATATCTAATGGGATTTCCTATACACCAAGGGTCTCTTTGGATTGGTTGGAGGGTTTTTACTCACTTCGTCAATGTTTACGCCACCGTCCAGAAGCTTTGGGTAGGTTCTGTGAAGCCAACACCCTGGTTCCGGGAGCAATGCTACAGTGATTAATCATTGACCATTGATCATCAACCAGCATCAACCACCACTAAGCACCACTAAGCATGAAACCAACCCACTATCAACCACCACCCCCGCCACCACCACCACCACCAGCACCACCACCACCACCACCTGAGCCGCAACCGTTCACCAGCCATTCACCACCGGCCGCACTCACCCCGCGCTGGTTCCCAGGCTTCGCGACAGCATCTTTCAGAAGCGGAGCATCTCGGTGCAGCAGCGTTTGGAGGCGCCCCAGGGGCAGGTCATCCAGGGCATTCAGGGGAGACTGCGAGTCGATGGCGGCGGATGAACCAAGAAATATGGACTAGGACTTCCATTGAATACTGAATTAATCTAAAATGATTCAAATTGATTTATATAAATTGATTATGTTGAGTTGAATTCGTGTTCCGGGTTTAACTAACAACACCAAGCGTGAATCAATACATAAGTAGGAATTGTTGATGGAGGATGATGGTTGGTTTCCAGTTGTTTTTCAAAAGCAGCTAGGCACGGGGAGTGACAACTTTCAGCGAGCGATCAGCAGTGAAGTATGGCCGATATAGCCGGTAGGTGTTAAGCCTGTTCAGCAATGTTGGTGAATAGTGGTTGAAAGTGGTTTGCAGTGGTTTAGATTTGAACCATCCATCAGCACCATGAGTCAATCAGGAGCATAATTGGTCTATCGTGTTGAGGAATGTTGGGTCTAAATCAATCATGGTTCGCAATCGTTGCTAATAAAGCTGGTTTTATCGGGATTATAGTGATTCCAGTGATTAACTATAGGGGATAAGAACAGAACAGGACTCGTTTCTTGTTGCCAGGAATGGTTCCACAGCCACCCCGGCACAGTGGCGGCGATGCTCCACTCAGAGTGCCTGGACAATGGAAATGCATGGTGAAGCTGGTGAAGAAGTTGCTGTTGTTGATGCGGAGAAGAGTCAACTGGCTGGTGGTTGGGAGGTAGCTAAGGAGCCAGTGGTATCCCTATACCTATATCCTTGAATGGGGGAGCGGTTTGGAGCTACCACGACTTGTGCAACCAAATGGTAGTTGAGAAAGGTTGATACAATGAGTGAAGCTGGTTGATAATAGTTAGTTAATGGTTCATAATGGTTGATCCATGGCTATTTAATGGTTGATAACGCTTGATCAAGGATTGTGTACTGTTTGATAGTAGTTGATCAATGGCTATCTCATGGTTGATACCGCTTGATCAATGGTTATTTAATGGTTGAGAATGGTTGATAAGTGGGGAGGGGTCATAACCAACCATACCCCAACACTGGATAGTAGTTCACACCCCAGCAGCTAGACTGATTTGTTCATTTGCGGGATGTGAAGATCCAGGGTTGCAGGGGCCCTTGGCCGACAACCTATGGTGAATTAGATGGTCGATTAGCAGTTAGTGATTGATGATTGATGATGGGTGAAAATGGTTCATAGTGGTTAATCCATGGTTCATAATGGTTAATTAATGGTAAACTGCTTGTCAGAGTGCTTAACTAATGATACATGATTGTTGATAAGAGAGAGCTGATAATGATAGTCGAACAATAAAGGTCAAAGAAAGGTCAAGTGGGTGGCTAAACATTGGAAAATGGCAATGGTCAATAGTGGTTCACGATATGGTTCACCAAGGGTAAATAAGATTGAATAGTTAAAATCATGAATGATGGTTAGCTGATGGTTGGTGATGGTAATCAGTTGGGTGATATTGTCAATCGCGGGACATGATGGTCAATGATGAAGAGAATATTGGTTGACTGATAAGTAAGCGTTGAAAATGGCCAATGACGGTGAACCTCATAATTACATATCGGCAATATGATGGCTATAAGAGCAATTATTAGTCGCGATGTTGCTGGTTAGTGATCACGGTAATTTTGGTTAACGATGGTTGAGAATCATAGTAATTAAGACTAACGGGAACTGGCTGTTAAGCAATGATGAATGGCTGATCATGCTACCAGCTGAAGCGGATTGGCAACGGTTGGCAATGTTTTAACAACAACAACAATTGTGTGGAGACCCATTGACACATGTGAACAACGGCTATTCATCATGGCTGGTACCAGCAATAGCTCAACAATGCTTGAACCATCTTGAACCCGAATTAATTGTTTGCGTATCTCAAACCCTTGGTACCATCACTTTTTTCTGGTTGATTTGGACAAATTCTCAGATGTGCCAGGAACTATATGCTAAACAACCAAGCCAGAGGACCGTCCAACCGTGACTGATGCCCCTGCCAAGTGCAATGACTGATGCCCCTGCCAATCGACAGCACCAGGTTCGTAGAGATGTCAGCATGGCCGAAAGGCATTGCCGTGAGAAGGTTTTTGCCAACCCAGCAGTTGGAACTGTGACTCGGCAGCTATGACGTGCCCTTCGATCTGAGCTTGTCCATGGAGGGCCAGGGCCTGGCCAGGGGGTATACCACCATGCCGCTCATTTTGCTCACCTGTCCCCATGTTTGATAGCTGCCATTGGGCTGGATTTGTCCCCAAGTTGGTGGTACAAGACTGGCAGTGTCACATGGCAAAAATGACCAGAACTTGGGATGGTTGGGATGCAACTATCCGGAGTTTCAACCCAATTGGAGAGGCTATACGGCGAGTTGGGTCAAGGCTTTGGCCAGCAATTTTATGGGGGATAATGAGCAACAACATTGGAATACTTGATGATTAACGACGGTACACCAGGGGTACAGGGTATTGATTGACCCTCAGTTATTTCAGGTTTCTTGACGGGATAGAACGTTGAAGGACGCCCATAAAAGCTCCTGCAGCCAATCTCAAAACCTGAGAATACTCGTAGATCAAAGTTGCGGAGGTCATCTCGAAAAGGGATCAATGCAATGGTATGGGTGTATCTTAGAACGGGGATTTGGTGTACCCCAGGTTTTGGTGAACTATGCGATATACTCAAGGCATCTCAAAGCGAAACACCATTGGATTCGAGATTCCCATTTGAGATAGTTCCTTAGAAATATCCCTCCCAGTGGGATTGGAAGCTTTGAAACCAGCTTGTCAAGCTGAGGAAATGCCAAAGAGCTTTGCAATCTGCTGAAGCCAGAGTCAAAAAAGAGCTTTGAGAAGCAGAAGTTGCGGAAGTGACCCAGAAGGTGCCATGGGTTCTTCGCCTCGTATAGCTTCTGCCAGGGAAACTCCAGGGTTCCAAGCCTAGCCATTTTGGGACGGCGGAGCAACACATCCGCAGCTGTCAGTGCTTGGCAGGGTCACCCTTGCCAGGCTCGTCGGCTATGCCACCTTCTTGGAGCGTGGGCATTTCGATGGCGCCAGTGGTTGACCTCGCTGTCAGGGACCAGATTCATCGAAGGCACCAGCACGATGGCGTCGCAGCGTTACCGATGGGGTGGCAGCGTTACCGAGCAGAGGTGGCGGCGGCTGGCGGGTGTTGGGTTTACCTGTTTACCACGAGTATATGGTAGTTATATACAGGCATGTTTCGGTGTGCTCATAGATCCGAAATGATCTAGTTGAGGGTTTTGAAATATTTGTATATATTTGTTCTCATATTTTGAATGATTGATTGATTGGCTAAGATTTTGAGGGTGGCTTAGAACTACCAACCAGTAATGTTTGACTCGGAAAGAAGTTCTGAAACAGGTCCGGTGCTGTCGAACCTGAGCGAACTGGAACTGGACCTGGAATTGGTTTCTGGCAGATTGGCCTGGCAATGGAAAATCGCAGATTTGCGAATGGTTGGGAGGGTTTCCCTCTCAAATGTGTTGATATTTGGAGGGAATTTGCTACAAGGTGGGGCCCCCTAGGTATGAGTGGCTTACAAATGCATTCAGCAAGGGAAGTCCTTGCTTGATACCAATGTTGGTTGGTAGCCTGATTGTTAACCAGGGTGGCAAGTTGGTTCATGGGATGCCAACCAAGACTAAGCAACAACCAGACAACTGTTGACCAAGTTTGGCACTATCCACTGCCATCGCGATGTTTTTATTTGTTATTTCCACGGTCCAGTCGTGACGCTGGTGCCAGGCGTTTCCTACAACCTGAGAAGCCAGGAGCGCTCATTGGCAACCGAGACATCCCCCAAGGAAAACGTGGAACTTTGCGAAAAAAGTTCCCGGCTTCGGCGTTTGTTCCAAGGTAATACAGATATGAAGATCCCATGCTCACATGGGTATGCGCAGCATGGTCAAGCCACGTTCATGCAGAAACTACAGTTTGCTTCAGTGATACTAAAATTGAGTTAATGGTGTTTGTGTTTTTAATACCTGCCATGCGGGCAGGGCAACATAGACATCCGACTTCGAATGACGCAAGGATGACATGTAAAAAGAGCGACCGTGGAAACAACTCACTGGGGTCCAGTGGCAAAGAACATGATGACACACAAAGTTATTGGCTTATTATAATGGTGTCATAGTGGTGCCATAGTGGTGTCATAGTGGTGCCATAGTTGTATCATGATCAACTTCGGTAGGTATTTTGTTATCATGCTCATTGTCAAGTACCAAATTAATTACTTGTTGGAAAAGGTTGCGCTATAGTCATCATCAATGATGGTGGAGCATGAGAGCAACATGCTGATGCATCATTTGAGCTTGCCTCTTGAGCTTCTAGTTTGCTTCATAACCCCGGCTGGTTGAGTTTTTTTTTGGCCCATGATGGGGATTGACAACTACTGTGGTTGCGAATCTCCCTGAATGATCCCTAAGAGATCATCAGAAAGGGCAGGCAAAAACTGCAAACTGCCACCTGTAACAGGTGACAGAAGCGCTTTTGCTTGTGGGATCACTACATGCTAATCTTCGCCGCGGTGGTTGGTGAGTAGAGGAGCTAAGACATGTTTACTCAACCGGTGATATGAGACGATCGCATTGAGGGGTGGCTCAGCGCCGATTCCATAGCTACAAGTCTGTGATGGGTACGTTAGCTCTCTGAACTCCCGCCATTCTACTCCTGTTGATTCAGTGTCAACAACCATGACATGGCAATGCCAGAATGCCTCTCAAGCAATATTTCTGTTTATCCTTGCCGGGCTCAATCATTTGTTTACTTGTAGAATGATGTGTCATCCATCTTTCTGTTGGTGTCGGCAGGGCAATAACAAGCTGCCCACACACTGAAACCGCCCCTGTTGATGGATTGGATCCCCCGGGTTTGGCAATGCATGGTGGCCGCCCGGCAGCCCAAGGTGGGTGACAAATGGATCGCAGTGACCCATGACACGGTCGGGGACGATGACGCAATGTGGGAGCTGTTGTGGTGGCAAGCCCAAAGATGGGAGCTCTGAAACTCTCCCACCCTTTTGGTCCATCCTCACCAACTAGCCAACGGTTCATGAGCTGGTTAGTGGTTGATAAGAATGGGACAAGAACCAACAGCCATTTGGGGAATTTGAGGCTACCTCATTTCTATTCGTTTCTTAGGTTTTGAAGAGAAATACGGGTGGCTATCCGACACCATGCCCTTCATACTTTCCGCCAACAGCTCAATTATTCAACCCCGGTTGATTGATGAATGTGTTGCCTTAGGGATAGCAGGGAAGAACTGGCAGGGAGTAGTCCCTAAACTAAGTATAGATCATAAAATAATGATGTCTCAAAATAGAGGTCCCCCAAATCACCCTTGAAATTGGTCATTTTTAGCAATGGACGAACCACTTGTTTTTGGGACCTATATTTTGAGAAGCCACCAAATGTATGAAGGTACCTTGAGGGATGGTCGGTGTTTGTCCGGTCAAACAATCAGTCATCCCATGTTTGTTAAGTGTTAATTTGTGGGGCATAACTAGTGTGGAATCCTGTGTGCTAGTCACTTGTTGTGACTCATTGTGGGTTCACGTGGATATGACACCAGTCACATCCAGAAGAAGTTGTCTACAACAGATGAGAATGGTGGTCACAGCCAATGTCAAATACTTTGACCGCATAAATGCGTTTGACTATCGATTCTTACGTGATGGTAAAAAACTCCAATGCTCAGCTCTTGTGGACAGCATAAATGCAAATTCACACTAGTTTTCTTTTGAAGAAGTCAACATAACTCATATGATTTCGCATTCACACGCATTTAGGTCGAGTCACATGTAATTTACCCAGTAAAATTCTGATGGCACAAGCTACGTGATCCACATCCGCTTCGCGCCACCAGGTCATGCCAGACGGTGGCCAGGTTCCAGATGAGGTGCGAAGGGGAAGTGCTGGGGGTGATCGTTTGGTCAACTGCGACTGCAGTTCATGACGGGTTAACTGCAGTTGGTCCTGATGGTTTAGGATTTAATGTTTACCTGGGCGTACTCTATTTAGGGGGCGTTTATTATTGCAAACAGGGATTGGGCGTATACCTTTTCTTTTTTTGGGGGGGGTGTTATTGACAGGTTGACATTAATCACGGTTCACGGTTCATGGTGGTTCATTGATGGTCATTTGATGGTTACTGATTGCTTCTTCATGTAGTCGATTGATGGTTTATGATGCTTGATGGACGGTTGATTGATCGTTGATGGATTGTGAGTGATGGTTGATGAAGTGTTTATTCAAGTTTATTCCATGACTAATTGATTGTTTAAGAATGGCTAATTGATGGGTTCAGAATGGTTCATTGATGTAATCAAACAGTGGTTAATTATCAACGGTAAATGGTCGCTGTCGCTGTTGATGAGTTTGAGAGTGGAGGCCTAGAAACATCACCCCTGGCTGGTTCTTCGTAGTACGAACCGCAGCGGTTGTTGTTTTTTTTGTTCTAGGTCATCCATGTACAGGATTCTGACTGCTTCAGACCAGTGTTTACCATCAAATCTCACCCAGCCAAATGTCGAGTAGTACAGATCATGTGACATGTATAGGGCAAGCAGCATTTATAGCAGGTCGTTAGAAAGGCAAATCTCCAGAAGTAAATCAGGAACGCTATACGACTTCACCAGGATGGGCAATTTTTTGGGACTCTACATCTACCTCCAAATTGCAAAGCACGGAAACAAGGAGGGGGGACTGGAGATTGCATACTCATGATGATGATGATGATGATGATGATGATGATGATGATGATGATGATGATGAT
>VSDK01022771.1:282113-294613 GCA_009767595.1 Symbiodinium kawagutii
TAAATATCTTAAATCGTCATGAGCCATTATAAACCCCTCGCAAACCCTGGCAAACGTTGCTTCGACCATGGCACACGGAGCCCAACCTGGTCGTTTCCTCTCCCAGGAGCTGTCCATCTTGGCTGTGCAGGTAGCACCCGGGCAGGAGATGGTTGTCATCATGGATGGTTCATAGGGGCCAAGAATGGGTGAAACACAGGGGTTATGCTTTCAAGAGTGGGTAATAATAGGGGATAGTAACCAACAATGGTGGTTAAACAACTGTTGGCTGGGTTGGTTAAAATAATGTTGGTGGTTTGTAATCATTTTTCGAAGGGGATAATGAGCAACAGGGATGGTTAAACAAGTACGGGATGGTGCTTTTATTATTTTGTGTTTTCTCCAATATTTGGGACGGTTGGTTGATTGACGATGGCTTGAAATCAACCGGTAGTGCTTGATGAGGGTTGATGTCATTTGAAAATGGCTGGTAATGGTTAATGACTAATGCTTACTTTGCTAACATTAGTTGGTTGAGTAATGCTTGACAAATGTTCTGACAGAGATTGGTAATTCATTCCTGATCAATATATTTGTGTATGCAAAAATGGTTCACAATGATAAAGTGTTGGTAAGCATGACAGCAGCTCAAATTTGTCAGCAGTGATAATCGACAGCCACGTAAGAATCTTTGAGTCAGTCTGAACCATCAGAATTTGACAGAAAGGATTTTGTCCTTTGTAAGCCCTGATAGGTACCTGATTCTTCGCTCATGAGCGGTGAACAACGATCCACTAGGTGAAGCTGTGGTGTCGATCCACACTGCGAAATCATGGTCGTGGTTCCCCCAAAGGATCCAAGCTAACGAGGCACCCAACCAATTCAGGGTCGACTTAGAAGCGCGACAGAACTACTGTTAACAAGCAGTGCTTGGTCATTTGCAGCGAGAATTCACTTCCCAATTCCGCCATCGGCCCTCGCTGATGGTTGAGAGCCACTGATGCTTGCTGACCACGTGGCATCCTCCAAGCAGTGTTAGATAGTGATTTCTCAAAATAGGGGTTCCCCAAATCCAGTCTTAGTCATTTATGGTACTAAAGTCACCATAACTTGGGGGTTCCCATGATCTGAGAAACCATCAGATCACTCAGGATCCTCCTGTGGTTGGTCCAGGTGAGTGGTGGTCGGTCAAGGTGAGAGGCATGGAAGTGCGAGGCTTGGCTGAGTCCGGAGGCCTAGGCGAGCTCCAGCTTCGACTACAGGATGCACTCCCAAAACAACGTAGGGCGGGCTCTTAAGCCATGGGGGTACGCCCAAAGCTATGGTTGGTTCATTGCTACAAATCGTTAATAAAGAACATTTTTAGGGGCCAATTTCGAGAAACGCTCATACAGCGGGTGATGGGAATATGATCTCACTAAAAATGAACAGTTAATTTAATTTATATGCAAGGATAGTGATGTCATAGGATATGATATCACCAACAGCCACCTGGTGGAAGTCTACCTCAGAAGGATACTCTATTAAACCAGCAAGTAGAACCTGATTACAAGTGTTGCTGGTACTTCGAGATGCAGCTTGTTGGAGACAAAGTGACAAGAGTCATTATGAGCCATGGAGCTGCACCTGGTCTCCAATAATCACTTATAAGTGACGATCATTGTTCATTGATACAGATTGCTAATTGTCCAGGTCTTTGCCAGTTTTCAAACAGTATACATTAAGGATTAAATAGGGTTTAACCGCTGTGAACTAATCAATTTCAAAGCTCGTAAGTCATTAGTGACCACTATTCATCATTATCAACCATTACTCAACAGCTCCTAGCCATCAAGCTGTGCTTAGGTATGGCTTTCCTTCACCCCTCAAGCTGTAACCCAGCCGTGCTAGGCTTTCACCATGGGTATAGTTGTTCAGGGTGAACAGTTGACAGCTGGCTAACATGAAGAAGGTTTCTTAATAGTGGTTGATAATGTAAGAACTAATAAACCAGTTGACAGTGGTTCATAACTATGAATAGTGGATTATGACCACTAGAACCTTAATATTGATTGGTTTCTTAATAGCGGTTGATAAGGATTGACGGAGGTTGATAACGATTGATAATAAAGAATGGTTGGAAACTGTTGTTTCAGAGCGATGATGATCAATAATGATCTAAGAAATATGGGAAGATGACTGTAGGTGATTGTAAATCTACCTGGCATACAGGGGCTTAATCAATGCATCACTGAGGGCCTTACAGCTTGTATGTCAAGAAATGCGGCACATGGATGATAAAGGTATGCTTATTGGCCCTCTTCACCTATCTGGGGAATTCCCGGTGTTATAGATTGGCTTGGCATTGATTTTTCTGGGTCTTCAGACTTTTCCACCTCGCACAGCGATGGACAATCACTGTTGGCAATCCAAGTACAACTGGAGGATCCCCAGAAAGCCCTGGTTTTCCATTAAAATGGTCCCCCCAATTAATCAACCTGTGGTTCATGCGGTTAACATTGCAACTGGTGGATTCAAAGTTTCTACGTTCCTGGACGATAGCATTGCTCACCAGCATCAAGCAAGATCAACCAACACTGCAATCATCCTTACCTTCATAGCCGCTACTGCATATAATCAACAATTACTCATTGATATCTCTTTGTCAACCGTCATTAAAGATGATCTACTTCATGAACTACTATCAACCAATATTGACCATGATTCATCATCACAAAGCCTCACTGATCAGCACTAACTGTGGTAACTGTGTTAAACAGCCTATTGATCACCATTAACGATGGTTCACCAGTATGATTACTGTACCACTGGTGAACCATCATCAACCACGACATGTTTGCCAAGACATGGTGACAAGGCGCGGTGGCTGGGTCTCCCTCGTGAACTCCGCAGGTGGAGATGAGACCGCTGCGAAGCGATCCCCACCATGCGAACGATGATGACTACTGGTGGTTAATAATGGTAAAACATGTTGAATGAAATGGTTGATGATGGTTGATGATGGTTGATGATGGTTGATGATGGTTGATGATGGTTGATGATGGTTGATGATGGTTGGTGATGGTTGGTGATGGTTGGTGATGGTTGGTGATGGTTGGTGATGGTTGATGATGATTGTCACTGTGGTTTGTGGTTTCTTTGCCCTGCTGTAGTGGTTGAGTGACTAAGAATGAAGGACTAACTAATATTTTTCAGGAGGATTGGAGCCACCAATCAGTAATGATGCTTAACAGTTTACACGTGGCAACCATTGCTACTTCTGACGGTTGTTATCAACGTAGAATAATTGTCAATGCTCATGTGTGATAACAGTTGTTAAATTGTCAATTGCTCATAATTGCTATGTAGTGATTAGGAATTATGATTGGTACTGCACCAAGATTGATAAGTAATCAATCCATGACGGCTTTACCATGGATTTAGAATGGTCACCAAAGATAGCTACGTGGATTGGTCACAACCAACCAGCCAAAAAATGGATGGGTGAACCAATCAACAACCAATAATGCCCATACCTCAAGAAATGTCAGAGTTTCTTTTTAGCATTCCCCAACCATTCCACATATCTGATTGGCAGTTTCGAAGACTTTTTATTTTCCTAACAATAGGGACTATCATAATTTTTGGGATCGTTCATCACTACCGACCACCCCGATGAACGCAGCAGTTGTGGATCCGTTGCAGGCAAAACCCTGTGGGAGAGGCAGGGTGATCTCACCGCCTCGTCCTTACTTGGCCGCAGGGAACCTCAGGAGATCGTTGCACAGGGCAGACTTCATCCATGCATCAGCTTGGCTGATCACAGGCTGATCATGAATTTACCAACAAGCGTTGACCATGGGCTTTGGGTTGATGATGTTTCTTGGTTATTTGGTTGGTTGGTTGGCTGTTCAATGGTGATTTGTAAGCTATAACAAGGGATTCGGCAACAACACTTTTGTGGAAAAGCTAGCTGTGTCAGTGAATAGAATCAACCCAAAACAACAAGCACATAAGCAGTTTTGATATGGGGAACCAATGATTCGAAAAGGCACTGTGGGAATCGCAGCATCCAGCCAATTTGCCAAAATGAATACATTTTAGCCGTATCATCACAGAAGTTGCAGGACAACCACAAGGATTTGATTACATCCATGAGGGTACCGGAGTCACCCTAAATTGTTGATGTAGTCTCATGCAATTCCATACCTGAGCACCAAATGTTTGATGCCCCGCGAAGCACTTGGACCCTGTTTTGGGATCGATGAAGAGCTGACCGCCCGCCAAAGGCTATCGTGCTTTGGGACCTGGTGCGGGGCCCTGGCAGACAGCGGGTGTTGGGTCGTAAGATGAAGGTCTCCTGCCACATTCCCTCCGTTCGAACCCCAAAAACATCGTTTGAGAGGCAAAACGTGCGGAAAGAGCGCGCCATTTATTCAGGGGCCTTGGTGAATTATTTGAGAACATCTGAAAACATCCTTTTGGGTTTCCTCAACTTGAAGAAACGACCTGGAAGGTTGTAGATGCTATAATCATAGATAGGGGTACCCTTCAATCATCCTTTATATTAATCATTTACAGTAATAAACTATCCATAACTTTGGGGTCACCTAGATTGAGAAACCATCATTTAGCTGGTATATCCCCCTATGATCCCCTATTGACCTTCCAGGTCCTTCCTATAGAACCCCTGTTGATGGTTCGCATAGATCATAGAACCATATCTTCGCCGAGTTTCCTACCCTGCCATGGTTTTACAGTATGGCCCTTGGAAAGGAGCCTTGCCACCGGGCCCAGGTGCCAAGATCTTCCCGGACGCTTCACCAAAGACGGCTCCGTCCACGGGATTGCTGCAGGCCATCGTGATTTTGGTTTGTCCATCCTTCCCATCCTCATTCAAACAGGTTTGTCATGGTTTGTCCATGGTTTGGCTATCCTGTGATTTGGCTTGTCCATCATCCCATCATTCCCATCCTCATTCTGTTGGATTCTGTGGTGTTGTTGGTCACAATGGTAGTTGACCCCTCAAGGATCACGACTTCAACCGCAGGGGGCGATCAACCAGCACAAATATGTCATACATAACACAATATCTAAGATGACATAACATATAGTGGTACATGACATAGCCATCACATGACCCACAAAATCCGATGCACACACCGGTCCCTGCCACCGCCTCCTGTTACGCCACCGCATCTGGGCGCCGCGCCACCCCCACACCGCAACAGGCGGGTGCTGAATTCGACGTGGACCACGTGCTGCTGAAGGGTTCGGTGCACCCGGCGAGCAACGGGGGGGTTCTCGGTTGGGTGAAGCATAAGATCCAGCGAATGGTTGGGGAGTTGTACCGTATCCCCAACCAATTAAAGATTAGATATGGTAACTAAACATTAATCGCCCCAATCCACAAATATTGTAAGTAAAGATTTTAAATATATGGCAACCCCCCCAATTGATCAACCAGGGGTTTATTAATCCGGGGTTAACATTGATGGATAGTTCATTGATAAGTTCTAACATCAGCGAAGCCCACCACATCAGCGAACCCAACCAGTTCAAGATCAGTTTCTCCCAGTGGTCGAGTTTCCCCTTTCGGCTCGCGCCTAAGGCGGCCGGCCAGGAGTGATCATGGGAAGGCACCACGGGTGTCCACCGGACCATGATGAGCCTGGCTGGGACATGTCCAAAAACCATCGGATTTTCATGGCCAGAGGGTATAGCCACCGAGCATGGCTGAGCATGAAAGAGTTGATTTTGGAATCATCCATGTGGGTGTTTCTCAAACTAAGGGACACCCCAAAATGATTGGCTCATTACTATGATAAATAGAAAGGATGATTTGGGGGCACCCTATTTGGAGAAACCATCATGTCAATCCTACAACATGACGCTTAATTAAGTCCCTTGAGTCGGTCGTTCATTGGGTGTGTCAGACCATGTTGCTGAGAGTGTTGCTGCTGTGATTGTTGCTATGTTTGTTGTTGTCGTTGTGATTGTTGTGGTAGCGGTTGTGGTTGTGGTGGTGGTCGTTGTTATCGTTGTCGCTTTCCATTGCTGCTGCCCTGACTCTCCAACACAGGATGCATGCCCTCATGTAATTGAAAACTAAGGATGATCACCAAACCATTTTATACACCCTTGGTTGTATCCAAGGTGCATCAGTCCGATGTTGTGAAAACGTCACTTAAATACATGGTATATATACATATATTACTATAATTATTGTTATTTTCAACATTATTATTGTGTTGCTATTGTATCTTCTATAATTACTTTATAGGCACTTAATCTCGAGGAGCTGTGGGTGAGCGATATTTCATGACGTCAGGTTGAAGAACCACAGTGGCTACGTGAGAGACCGAGAGGGCGAAGGTGGTGAATGATGCCAGCAAAGGTGGTGATGAGTTGAGTTGGCTCATGATGTGTGACCAGTACTCAGTACTGATGATTTAACTACTGAGCATAGCTCAGTAGTGATTCAATCATCATGATTCAATCATCAGTCATTTAATTTGCTCATGATGATTGATTTGTGACCAGTAGTTAGTTAGTGCTTGATAGTGATTATGATTTGTGACCAGCAGTTAGTTAGTGCTCCATAGGTGATTGACAAATAGACAATGATGATCCAAGAGCAATGCTCCATCGCAAGATCAGTGGTGAACAATTGATTCATGGTAAGCTAGAAATGGGTGTTTCTCAAAATAGGGGTACCCCCAAATCATCCAGTTTATTAAGCATTAATTAGAAATAAACAACCATTTGGGGGGTTCCTAATTTTGAGAAACCCCCAAATGGTGTGTTGGCACGGCAACATCCAAACCACCAATCAACTTCTCTCCAAACCTGGCGAAAGCTGCAGTTTTCCCTGAAGATAGCAATTTGTTGTCCCAGTTTCTGCTTCGAAGCGTAGTTATATATGTTGGACAGTAATTTGAAGACATGGATCCTGGCCTAAGAACCGCTGCCGGACTTGCTGGACGGTGCTTGCGGATTTGTCGGTGTTTCGTGGTAGAATGGCTTCCTCCTGATCTTCAACCCTTGGAAAAGCCTCAAACCATTTTTTTCCCCCAACACAGCAGGGGGCTTGGGCGAAGTTTTATAGGAAAGCAATTCAGTGAACTGAGTGTGGTGCTGCATGGTGAACTGCGGGTCCTGAAGTGTGATGTCTCACGCCTTTTGTTTCATCCATTTCCTAGACTTCGTGCGTGTGTTTGTGTTCACGGATGAGGTTATGATCATTGACAAACTATACAGCTAGTGTATAATGATGGAGGAGGGATGTGGGCACACTCATTTTCTGGGACGATGCCAGAGGACTGACTCACTCATCTTTATCACTATAAGTGTTCCAAGCACACGACTCTGCTTCTATTCTTCCCATATTAACATCATTTCGATCACTGTGCGTTGTTGAGAGATGGGTTATTGTGAACTGAATCTATTTCTTGAAACAACGGCAATTCCAAGGGGTTGTAACTATTGTTTGGTACTACATTTGGCCCTGAAAAAAAGTGGCATTGTACCTCGATGTCTCATGTGATGGTAGATCCTTGTTCATCACCTCCCCAATTTTGATGGTAAACCACCGCCTGTTTACGGACACATGTATTGGGTGTTTCTCAAAATAAGAGGACTCCCAAATCATCCAATATAAACCGGACCATTCATAATAATAAACCAACTATTTGTGGGGTACCCGGGTACCCCGATTTTAAGAAACAAGCATAGATTACATGAAAACTTGTGGTGGTTTATTGTTAAAGCTCGACCGTGAAAGAAGTGAACATACCCCATTCTGATAAGCATTGCAAACACACCAGTCGATGGACCAGTCGCGTTCCCATCGCGTTCTCAGGTGATGATCTATGGCAGCGAGGGCCTGCAATGCGAACAGGTGGTGGAAGGACGGAGGGCCACAGCGCGTGAGTGTTTTCCATGTGTTTTTTGTTGTCTCATTTGGGGATAACAACCATGAGACAACAAAAAAACACATGGATATTTGATAACCAATAATCATGACAACCAATAATAAGCTGGTTGGTGGTTTCAACATGTTTATTTTCTCTAGTGATCATTAACAACTGGTTGGTTGACAAGCATATTTTTCATAGGGGTTCAAACCGCCAGCAAGGGATTGCTTTCCAATTCCTTTGCAAAGGAGTACCCCACCTCCGTCTCGGCACCCTGCCTCACAACATGTACCCGAGCAGCGATACCATGCAGTTGTCATGAAACTCTGAGACTTCACCAGTGCTCTCATGGGGAACAACCTGACAGTACAACATCCAGCAAAGAACCTTTCTTACCAAACAATATTGATCCTCGATCATCACGAACAATCAATTCCCTTTCATGTTTTCCTACTTTTGCCTTTACAATATTTCAATCGGGATTTGCTGAGTCTAAGAGTTCACCTTCCAGATTTAGCATGCGGTGTATGTCATTGAAGTCAACGACCGAGTATGTATGGCCAAAATGATCCCAAAAATGATGGGATGGGCATTTGAGCTTGGCCGATGATCAGCAGAAATTGTTATCGATGCTTGGCTTCAAAGCCATCCCGTTTTTCCGATACTGAAAGTGGCATGGACCCACTGCCATGGTCCGAAATGATGTGCTTACATTCATGTGCGCATTTTTGTCGAAACCAGTAGAATTCCTTCATTGAATCATGTTTTGCTGAGCTCTGGGTTTCCGCCATAGGCTACAATGAGAAGCCGAGAAGACCGTTGAAGGGCCAGCCGGAGTCCCAGCAAGAGTCATGCAAGCTGTCGTCATGTTTGGTGTTTTTTTTCCAGTTGGTGCGCTAATGTTCCAAGAAAACAAATGAACTGCTTGGTGGTTTCAAGTTCATTTACTACTTTCAATCATGCCTGGGTATGATGGCTTCCAATTGACTCATGGCTTTGGCAGCTAGTCACCGCACAGGAAACCACTTGTAACAATCAGGAATTCAAGCATCAAATTCCTGATTGCACTCTGTGAACCTCCAGTGACAGTGGGCACAAAAATAACACCACCTGTGCTTTAGTGTTCCCCGAGTTTATCCAGAATTCTTCACATCATCATCATCATCACCACCATCATCATCATCATCATCATCATCATCATCATCATCATCATCATCATCATCATCATCATCATCATCGTCATCATCATCACCACCACCATCATCGTCATCATCATCACCACCACCATCATCGTCATCATCATCACCACCATCATCAACACCACCACCATCATCATCACCTGGGAAGATGATTGAAATCGACTTATCACCTATCATCTTGCTACACCCGAGATGTTCCCCTTCACCGGCAGAGTCCGCTCCAGGACCGGGCACCAAATGATGCTGGTCTCAGATATGGTGCTCCTGTGGGACGCGGCATTTCGTCAGCATCTCGAGGCACCAGCAGTGTAAGCCACGGGAAGATGTCTGGGGCCCATGGGATATGGACCGGCCGAAAAACGGCGCTTCAGCTCGCTATGGGCTGTGTCAAGCTCAGTGATTTGGTGTACCTTTTTTTGCTGTTTTTGTTTTTTTTTTTCCGGAAAAAAAGTGCCAAGGGAAAGGAACTGACAAATTCACGTACCAATTCAAGGGGGTCAGATCACTTCCGAAGCTTGCCACCGCACTTCGGGGGTGCTGATTGCTGCTTGCCGGGTGCGGAGCTGTTTGAAGCGTTTGAAGGTGGCACTGCTGAGAAGGGGGAGCTGTTAGGGCGTCATTGTTATCGCAATTTCCATATGTATGTTTTGATGCAAAGGAGGGACCAATGCTGTTTTTTGGTTGAAGATAAGCACATTGAAGAATGGTTTACTCCAAACAAAAACATCTGGAAATGTCGGTCGGGGTTGTCGCTGAAATCTCTGAAGACTGGGCACTTAACAATCCTTTTTGAAAGAGTGGACTTTATCTGCTGATTTATTTCCAGAATTCCGTGGGTGACTGTCACTACACTATGTTTACCATTGCTATATGATCTAATCAACTGGTAATGATTTGTGATTGTGAAGTGCTATACTCGTACTATGTTTCTACCAATACAACATTACCAAGAGCAGCTAGTGGTACCTGATTACTGGTGCAGTATTGCCAGAAACAGTTTACCAATACTTATATACTAATCAATTATTACCAATATGTCAGCTCATGCGAAACTGATTATCACAAATATTGATAACCAATAACTAGTTCCCCGATAATTTACTATTGGTTATTGGTCATCAATATTACCATGTTTCTAAAAATAGATCTCCAAGAATGGTTGGTTTATTACTCTAAGTGGTGAATAAAGGATGATTTGGGGGGTCCCCAAATTTGAGAAACCACCATATTGGTAACAAATAATCATATGATATTGCATGGTTATTATCACCAATAGTAGCACCAATTGCTCAGCATTCTGAAGCACTCGTAGCGCCTGCAGGTTTTCGCTGAAGACGAAGAGCTTCTCAAAACGGACTTTGGGGAGGCGGACGCAACGGCTGCGACGGCGGGTGCCATGCGACTCTTGGTGTGGGCACGACATCCGGGTGATACACTCTGACCCTAACTTAGAAGATCAGCATCCATCATAAATAGCTGGGTTACCTTTAAGAAGACGGTCATTTTTGGCTTCCAACTTGGTTTACAGGAGTAAAACTAGTGACGCCGCTTATTCCACACTAATCGTTCAAGATTGAGTCATTCATCCTTGTTCCATTTGTCGCCGGCGTCCCAACATCGGCCCAATTTCAATGTGACAAAGTTGAGTAGAACTGGAGATACGCCCTGGTTGTGGACAGATCACCAGAGTTTTCTTAACTATTGAAATTGATGCTCATGGTCCATGGTTGGTAGTGAATGCGCAGAATCAAACAATATTTGCCATGGGATGTCATGATTAATTGATCATGATTGATGAGTATTGTCCCCGACAAGCATTGACACCTCGGCTGTGAATCATCATTGACCTTTTTTGGCTGTTGTTCATGAGCAGAAATTGGTACCCGGTACGCATATGTTTAACCCAACCGTTGTTGTTAAATTCGGAGTTGTCAACCATCAATAAGATGTTCAACCATTCACTCACGCTAATGTCAAATTCCTAAGTATTCAGCATTGTCAACCTTAGTAATATCCATACGCACTGTAGAAGTAATAACCATTCTTCCACTCACAAACACAGTTCTTAGCTTTATCTATCTGCATCATGTTAAATTATCAACGCTGCAATAGATGATTGTTCTAATCTTTAAATTTGCAAAGAAAAACTGAGAAAGTCCACATATTTCGCTCGCCTCAGGGGAAAAAAAGCAAAACGTTTGAAACATGCACCAACACAAGTATGAATCAGCTAGAGTTGATGCTTCACAATTAACATCACTCGGTTGATGGGAAAACCTGCAGGAAAACCCTGGAGTTTAACCACCAATTATAACGTGGTTTTTCCTTGGTTTCCCAGGGTTTTACCATGTTTTAACCACCACTTATAAGGGTTTGCTATGGCTTTCCTGGGGTTTTCACCAACTACAGGGGGTGTCCTACAGACAAGTTGGGACCATCAGTTGCCGCACTTCGTTGTGCGAGGCCTTCAAGAAGCTGACCGAGTTGGGCTGTCCGTGGTCCTCCCAGGTGCGGCCTTGGAAGTCTCCGAGTCGCGACCAGTGACGTGGGTGGTTTGACGCATGGCATAGGGGGTTTCTCAAGCCATAGGGGACCCCCCATAGCATTCTTTATCAACCATTTATAGTAGTAAACCAACTTGTTGGGTGTTCCCTGTTTTAAGAACCCCCTATAGAATGGTCATAGAGGAAAATAATCAGCCAGGAACCAATCATGATTATTTTCACACGTTCGAACTATGGTGATAGTTAACAATAAGGGATGATCACTAGTCACTAATCAGAAACTATTATTAATGATTAGCATTGCTTGATGATTCCAAATTCGCATATTCGCGGTCAAATGTGCGATTTCACACGATTTTACGTATGTTGTATTTGTATGATACTTAGTATGAATGAGTTGAGCCATGAAATGGTGAGTTCACACAAAACAATTACTCAATAGAGGCCATGTTCGTTCGTGGTGGATGATAATGTGTGATACCACGTATCAAACGTGTGCCTAGTGATTTTACTAGGCTTGATTGGCATCAGGGGGCATTGTGGATTATAATGCGCACTAGTACTAGGGGACAACAATCAAGAACAATTCTCTACAATCATAGGGTTAACCTCGATTGTTGTCCGCTGTTGAAACCTATTGGTTTTCATGTTTCGCACATGATCGAACAAATCAACCGCGATAAGAATGGGAACAACTACAAGTCCAAGGTGGAAGCTGATTGACAAAGTTGGGAAGCCTATACTCTGCAAGTTCCCTCCGCTCACGCCCCCACAGGGCGGTGCTTGCCCGGCAACATAAAGGGCCACGGGCACCCAGGGCCGGCTTCCAACTGGGCCAAAAATCCACAGTGTACCTCCAAAATGGATGGTCACGAATGCGTAATGATAGCGATAAATCAATGACGGTTTTCCATGGTCTACCG
>VSDK01022771.1:299613-311665 GCA_009767595.1 Symbiodinium kawagutii
AACAACCAATTAACCACGAATAAACAACCGATGAACCACGAATAAACCACGAATTAACCAGTACTAATCAGCCAGTAATGCACTAATGAAGCCAGTTTTACAACCAGCCAGTTTTGTCCTCCCATGGTCGCCTTTTCTAAGAGACGCTGCTGCCAGCGCACGGCATGTGGCCAGGCATCATGCCCGGCATGTCCGAAAAGGTGAGGCAAATGGCAGGCATGGTGACAGAAAATCGCGGGGATTTTGGGGATGAGAGCAGGCCAAAACCGATGGGGTCATATGGATAGATATGGGTGTTTCTCAAAATAGGGAACCCCCCAAAGCATCCATTATTAACCATTTATAGTGGTAAACCAGCCTTTTTTGGGGTCCCCCATTTTGAGAAACCACCATATGGTGGTTATATAGACTAGATATGGACAAACCAATGGGGTCATACTTCAAATCATAAAGGCTGGTGGTTTCTCGAAATTTCTCAATGGATAGATATGGTGGTTCCCTATTTTGAGGCCTAAATTCTCCAAATCATATGGTGTTTTCGAAAGTCATAGGGAACCACAAAGAATGGTTGGTTTATTACTATAAATGCTTGATATAAAGGATGATTAGGGGGTGCCCTTTTTTTGAAAACATTGAGTAACCACAATATCTATCCATATCTAGTCGATATATATCTAAATAAGTATATACACACACATATATATATATATAGACATACATATACTTGTGCTATTTACGGATTGATATCTTGTGCAGTCATGTTTTTGATTCATACAACGTTTTAAGATATTGTGGGTATATATATATGTATATATGTTAAATAAATAAATATATATATATATTCACTGATTGGGAATTGGTATGGAGCAGAATCAGTAATGGACCAAGTTTCCGGTTTATTGAATTCATGTAATTATACGATATGCATGTGCGTTTGTTTCACTAGGTTTTTGCGTTGCTAAAAATGATGTTTATACCTTTCTACATCGACGTGACTCTATATATATATATATATTTCATATATATACTGTATATATATATATATATAAATATATATATCAACATATGTTTCATGTTTATATTTTTTCTTAGCGCTAAAGGTATATCGCTGCGACCTTTCGCATTGGTTTGGACGGCATCAACGCGGGCAGCCCGCTGGGGGGATGAGTTTCCAGTGACCTGAGGCGGCTCAGAGTAGCTATCCAGGGACCCACAACGTGCCTGGTTGGTTGACGATCCATGGTTTGCACCAAACATCCACACAGAAATGGTACATCATATTCTTCTTTGACATAGTTTACATAGATGTTTGCATGCATATGCATAAATATGTATATATATATATATATATATATTTGTCTATATGGTTGTATAGGTGTACACACTTGTTTTGTACTTTGACAGACATGTACATGTGCATAGATATGCAGAATCTTCAGCCACGCAAACATTGACATTTATCAAAATTGCAAGGTTCCAATTGCTGGATGTTTTTGAATTTTTCGATGCCAGCGCCAGGTATCACCAACTGGGTCCGGGATCCAGTTCGTGGTTAACTCTTGGGGGATTGCAATGGTTGATGAACCTTCCCTCGTATTGCAATTCATATTGGTTCATGTGTGTTAAGGATTAACCATAGATTAACAATCTGTTGATGTTGTTTTACCAACTAATAATCATCTATTCATGTTGGGTAATTAATTATTATACACTGTCAATGATACACAATGGTTGATATTGGTTACAATGGGTGATTTTGTGAATAATCGGTCCATGGTGGTGAATGTTCAGTGGATGATAGTGGCCATAAATTGGTTGTTTCTCTGAAGCGTAAATGGCAGTATGTAGATAAGCAGCAGGTTACCAGCAAACAGGATGGAGATAGGCTCATCAGTACGGCTCTTAAATTGTTTTGCCTTCCGCTTTGTGTGCAGTTCCTTGATAATATTTCCCAGCAGTAACTGGAAGGGCAAAAACAACAAGCATGCTGCTTGAAGAAGTATATCTTGACCATGTGAAAGTATATGGGAATGACCATAGACAAGGGACAAATCGCTTATGGGATGTACCCACCATCCACGGCTATACCCGCAAAGCGATCAATCTTGTGCAGTTTTCTTCAGCAGTGGGATCTGCGCAGCTGACAGATTGAAGAATGTTGGGGCGAAAAGCAGTTGGTGGTCACGCCGCAGCAGCAAGATTGACGGATTTGCAACTGCAGCTGTTGGGATGTTTGGTCCCACCAGCCAAGCAGAAAGTTGGTTGCCTGACCATTCCAACTTGAAATCTGCTGGGAGAAATCATTAAGCATTGTGATGGGTATGTGATGGGTATATCATACTCTTTGCCCATGCTTATCCACCGGACTCCGCCGGTGTCTGGACAAAAGAGCAACCATGTAGGGAGTCATAATTATTGATGTATACAAGTCAAGCTGCTGGATTAGATAATGTGTTTCACGGTTCCTTGTGAACCACTATCAGCCAACCCAAACATCTCTTAACCAGAGATCTATTTCACGCGGTTGCACATTAGCCAACTTGCCAACCATTGTTGAGTGATTGCTGGTTCCATTATCAGCCATTCATCCAATATTTATCATTCGGTAGCGAACCATTCCTAGCTGTCATTGATCCTGCCATAATGGGTATGCTATTCTTAACGTTACCAACCCACGACCAGTGAAATTATCCCATTGACTGATGGTTCTGGGTTAATCATCATTCCTATCGGATTCAACCATCAGTAATCGGTAGCCAGTGAATCATAGTTACTGATGGGTCAAACGAACCATAGTGAATTAATTATGTCGGATTAACAACCAGCTACTGATAAATCACTGTGGCTATCAGCCAGATACAACAAGCATTTTTAATAACCATTGTTAACCACCATTGTCAACCACCATTGATATTCCACAACCATTGTCAGTCAACGAACCATTGCTAATCAACCACATCACTATCCCCTAACTTTAACCACCATTATCAGTCAACAACCAAATCACTAACCAGCAGTAGAGGTTATCACTAATCATTGATTGTTAACCACCATTGTTAGTCAACAACCATTTTTAGTCAACAACCATTGTAAATCAACCCTCCTATAGCGGTTATCACCAACCAGCTACTGCAGCTTTGACAAAATCGCTAAGGTGCATCCTGCAGTGGCGCTGCTCGGGGGCTCAGCTGGGGGATAAGCACGAGGGGAATGAATGTGGCGACTGGCTATGGTTGGCCTATGAGTTGATGAGATATGATCGGGGAATGAATATGGTACATGACTGTGAGAATGAATGAGGATAATGAATGTGGTCAATGGATATATCTTCAATCATAGTATATGATTGTGATTAGAAATAGTGATCAACCACAGTATGTATTATTATTCATCAATGATGGTGATATTTCTTTTTTGATTCATGGTTACTGATGGTGATGATAAACGGCTAGTGGGATTCATGGTGGTTCATGAGAGTGTGATATTATGATTGGCAATGAGTACCGATTAATAGTTGAAATTAATGGTGATGAACCAACAAGAAATATGAGATTCCGGGTTTCCGTCGTCCTATCCCTGAGTGTCCAGGAGCTACAAGTGTTTGTTGTTTATCCAAGGGATTGTAGTTGGCAATGCTTGGTACTGGTTAAGATGTGTGAAACAATTGTTGATAATCTGGCTGTGGGCCCCGAACATAGCCCAGGCTGTTCCCCCAAATGGCCAGTCGAGCTGTTGGGGTGTGACCCGCGTCGAACTTGGATGGTTGGTGGCGCCAGACCCATCCCCACTGTAGAGGTTGCCTTTGCCATCACCCGCTGAGGTTGATGGACCATATGTAAGGTACCAGAAGTGTTGCTTGTTCATGAAGAATAAGTGGAATGTGATTTGAATGTAACCACCTTCCCACAATATACCACATGTTCACATCATATTTATATATAGGGGGCTGCCCCCGGGAAGAGGAACATAGCTGCCTCATATTTGCTCGGTGTTGATTGAGATGTTGACCCTCAATCGCAGGCAGCTTTGATGTCAAATTGTTCTTCGAACGTTTGCATCTTTGTTCATGGCATACAGGTCTATGGGCTTATTCTGCAAAATTCTTGATGACTCATATGGTATGATATGGTTGTGGGTCAGGCACACCTAGTACCCCAGGCTGTGAACAGCAGTCACAAGTGTGTTTGTTGGGCTATTCACATACCCATTTTTGGCTATAGATGGATAGAACCCACAGCCTGATATATATATATATATATCTTACATATGGCCGTGGGTCAATACTAACCACCAATAATGAGCTAATATCCAACCATTTCACAGGGAACACTGGCTGGTTAATGATAACTCGGGGGACGTCTCGGGTGAACTGACCCATTGCCATATGGTTGGGAAAGCCATGGCGTTGCCCCCAAGTCACTGGTGGTTTCCCTATGGCGACCGCTGGATGATCCGCTGAGGCTTCCACCCCCCAGCGGCTCCACGGCACATCTCAGTTTTGCTGACCAGAGCCAGCAGGCCTGGCCCGAGAATCGGCCGGCTGAGTGATGGCTGGCGGGTGGGTGGCTAAAGATTTGACATCAGCTGGTTATACATACGTATAGCATGGTTGATGGTTAGCTGACTGTTGGTTTGATTGACATTTGTGTTTCTTCCAAAATGTATTCACAAATGGTTGGTTGATTGAAAAACATATTATTGAATTGGGCTGAAAGCACCGACCAGTTGATGATTGGCAATGGGTGAAAACCAGTTGGTGACTGCTAATGGCTGGGTAAAGATGCGACTGCGCTGAAAATGGCCTCTTTGTGAGGGACTTACAGTGAGTACATTCAGCTGGTGAATCACGGTGAAAATCAGCTTGCTATGGGTCGGTTTTCACCTCGTACCCCTGGTGTGCCATCATTATCATTAATCTTGGTTATGATCCACCATCAATACTGCTTATTGACCCATGGCCAGATGGTGACATTTGGCTACTAAGCTGGCTGAAACCGATGGTGTTCCCATTCCGGAGGGACGGTGCTTGGATCATGGGTCCCAAGGTCAGGCGACATGACAGGTGGTGGGAACAGTTTTGACTGCTTGTGGAGATGGCTATGCTTCAATGGTTTTACAACGCAACAAGTTCAAGTTGTCTTGAAGGGAATCTTGTTGTGAAGGGAAATTTTAAAGTCTTAAAGCAGCAATGTAGTCTTTGATTCTTGTTGTCAAGAGATTAATCACGAATCACTTTGAACCATGTGTTGCCGGTTTCACTGGCAGAATACCACTCTGTGATGCTGGTAGTGATCACCCAGAGATTCCTATTGACCAAGTGATGCGTGAGGGCACCACGGCAGCACCGGATCATCTTGGACCATCTTGGATCAAATTCAAGGGATCTAGGATAGAAGCAGTCTTGTACTACCAACATCTATCATTCAGCAACGGGAGATCCATATCAATAACCCCTATATTCGATGGTATCACAAGCTATTTTTGCCAAAACGAGGTGTTGTCTACAAAGAGCTGGATCTACTTTTGCCTTTTTGTGCCATTAACCACCATGGACCATTATTGATTAACATTCATCATCTTCCCTAGTAACCATCATCATATCCAGCATCATATTAACCAACATTGTTAATCACCATCATTATTGATCATCATTAACCATCATCATATTATGGTTATTTACTATCATAACCTGAATATGATGATGCTTAATAATGCATTAACCATCATCATTAACCATCATTGTAATATCCATCATTATTAACCACCATCATATCCAGCATCATATTAACCAATATTGTTAACAATGTCATTTTTGATCATCATTAACCATCATATCATCTATTATTGTTGGTTATTTACCATTCAGGTTATTACTGTTGCACCATGCGTTGACATTGAGGCTTGCCTCGCTGCAGGTTGGTGACATCCAGCATCAGTGCGAGCTGAAGTTTCCCGAACAAGCTCCAAGCAAGGCAGGTGGTGGGGCCATGGCCAATGCACAATCGAGTTGGGCATCCAGGAGTTTTAATCACAAAGAATCACTCCCAAAGATGGTTGATGTATCATAGTTGTAAATGATTCACACAGAGGATGATTTTGTGGACCCCTATTTTGAGAAACCACCGTTTAGAAGTTGCTCATGAATGGTCTACACCAGGCCGTTCTGTGTTTCTTCCAAAACTAGAGAAACACGTTCAGATGTTTTGGGGATGGCACTATCCATGTTTGTACTCTTGTTTATCACTCGACAAATCATAATTTAGTAGGAGGAACAAAGCTATCGTCAAAAATCTCAGTAGGTGGACAAAGCCACATGACTCACGCAACATTCTTGGTACTTGGATTGGTATGAGGGGCTGACATCCAAGATCTCGGATCAGAGTATGACAGGTATGGTTCAGATCCGTCTAAGTTTCATGAGATGGATGATTGGACACACCGCACTACTCCAGTTCTAGACCGAACCATTAATTAATGACGCAACACCGTTTGACATCCACTTTCTATTGGAGCTCCACTCTAGCTAACTTATGATGCAACCATCTACCACCCCCTCTACAAAAATACGACAGTGGCTCAATTGAAAAACTAACATATGGTGCTATTCACTATCTACAATCCTCATTATGCTATGAACATCTACAAAGCTGTCCAGGAAACTAACAGTGGCCATGCCATGCCGTGCCGTGCCATGCTGCAGAGGACTTCTCCTTGACGGAAGCCGCCGGCTTGACGGTGGCCAAAAAAGCCAAACCGCCACCTTTTGTTGCGCGCGGGGACCCATGCGGAAGTCACACCCTGGTTGATGATCACCTGGGAACTAGTAACTAGAAACTATTAACGAGTATTCTATGTATTCTAGTATCCAGTACTGAGCTATTAACCACCATCATGTAGTTACCACTATTGATACTACTTACCAGCAGTAACTACCATTCATCGCACGCCATGGCTGTTGATCATCAATTCATATTACTCCAGTTGGTACAATGTGGGCCCCCTTAGTTAGCTAAGCTGGCTCATAACTAGGGTAACTACTAGTTATGGTAGATATAACCATAGTTATATAAATGGCTTATTAACCAACTTATAACTAGGGGGGCCCACCTTGTATTGCCAATTGATCATCCACTCAACATAGGTCACACCGGAACTGCTCGATGGTCCCGAGGCCTGCCAGTGGTCCAGTTTACAGCAAAGAGCAGCTGAAGGAGAAGATGCGATGACCGGGTGATGGGCTAGAATCCCCAGCTGGTTAAACGGTAAAACCCGTTAATCCATAGTTATGGTTGATTTGATAACTAAACTAGTGGTGATGAATTGTTGTGGCTGATTTAATAACTAAACTTGTTGTGAAACCGTTAAACCCTAGTTTTTTTAGTGGTCAATGTTTGGCCTTGACATTATGATTAATGCTTAAACCATGAAGTTCAATCATTTTTCATTTTCCCATAGGGGTTGAAACCACCAACCAGTATGTTATTGTGGTGAATGATTGGGATGGACATGATGGTTGATGCTCAAATCATGTTTTCCTTTGCATAGTGATTATGATGATGGTTGATATGGTTGACTCATGTTGATTCATTGTTGGGAGAAACATGAACTTACCAGGCTTTTGGGCTGAGCTTTGAAGACTTTTGTTGGGATTTGAGGGATGAACAAGAAGAAATTCAACACCTGCAGTGGAAGCTCAACTCCTGGAAGGATTTCTAGCAGCATCTGTGAGTGGATTGGCTGATGCGCCACATGGCTATTCCCTGTGTTTCCGGAAAGGTGTCCGGAACGAAGCTCATCATGTTTGGCGCATTTCGAGTCACGTCACTTGGAACATTAGATTTCCATAGGATTCAAAGGTATCCTTACTATAGGTAGGTTTGGAGAGTCAGCAATGTATCAGGATTAATCTACTACCAAGCTCAATTTAGCCAGTGGCCGGAAGGAAAACGTTGGATCCATTGAAAGGTCTCCCGACCTTCCCAACTTTCCATGGCCTCTCCAGCTGTGAGGAGTGGGGCTACCCTGTCTACGATCCCAAGTTCGACGATCCTGAGTGGTTGCCGCAGCCCTCAGTTGACTCAGGTGGACATGATGTCGGAGGCTGGCACCAAAGGGACCTTCGACTCACAAACATGTTACCTCTTCGCTAGAAGCCATGGGTAGGCGGCCAGTGCCTCTATTGTGGCCGGTGTGGTTCTATTGTTGTTGATGGTGGTGTAGGGTCTATGTTTTTGTTGTTTTCAGTTGACCTTTGGGGATTCGTACAGCTGAAAAAGCTCCAAAATGTGCGGAACCAACGCGCAAACCCTCAGATGATTATTTGTTGTTTGGTTTTCGACCATCAAGGTTTGTTTTCAAGCATGCATTATAGCTATGATAGATGTTCTACCTTTGCGCCTGCAACTTGTAAGACAAGTACATGAAAACACGACTGAAACAAGAACTGACGATTCCCGATGAGACATGGCGAGAGCGTTTTGTCGGCCAAAGCGGCCAAAGGCATGGTTTGTTATGAACAGTTCTTGGAAAGGCAAACACGAACGTGCAATTACTGCAACTATATCTGATTCAAATTATGATAACTAGGCTTCACTGGCCTCAGGGTATCCCTTTGTTTGTGACTATCATGATATCATAACTATTCGAAACACTATCAACCATGATCATTAACCAGCAACAGCGACAATTCGGAACTACGTCAATCACCTCATGTGCGCAGCAAGACCATCATCTCACGCCATCGCAGCTGTTTCGAGTTCACTAGAATCACAGGACCGCACGTGGCAAGTGGTAAGGTCTGTGAGCACTACGCATCTACTACCATACCGCCCTCAACAGGAGCTGAAAGTAAGATAAAGTAAGCATGTAGTTGAACATCCCAGCCCGCAAGATTCTCTCCAAGTTTGTGTTTTGTGACCACCAGGTGGATTTTGTTCTAGCATCTTCCACTATTGACAATTGACTATGGTTCCTGAGGGTGAACGGCCTATGGGCTGCACGCTGTGATCAAAACGCAGTCTAAAATACGATGTTTCACCGACCAAACTAGACTATACAGCCTCTTGAGATCTCTAAATCAGTTCTCAAAGCAGGGACTGTACTTGCTCAGGGTGCGCTTGCACATCTTGATAGCTGACTACCTACAGTCGACTGGCAAACTGAGGCCATTTGGATCCATGGGATGTTGATAACTCAAACCGTCCTGAAAGCTGATCTTTTTTTCAATCAGGAAAACACCTGTTTTTTTGGACATTGTGTGGGTGCACCAGTGTCAGATTGCACATCAATTGGCTATTCATTTGCTGCTCATCAGCGACACAATTGGTGCCATGGATCGGATTTTGCTCGAACGTTTGGGCATTGGTTGGAATGACAGTGTGGCGGAAGCCAATGAGAAGAAGATGAAGGACTCGTCTGTCAGCCAGTGGGTGGTGGCCACCAACGCGGATGCAAAGCACTAACATTCCTCAATTTCTCTCTCAGGAATGGGCGCATGCATATGGACATTCAAACTCAGAGAATTCCTTCTCGTTTGAACGCATGTTTGAACATATTTTAGTCATGTGACGTGGTTTACGAGTGGTCAGTGTTGTGACCAACAACTTCGTATGTTTCATGGCCCAACAGACTCCACGCGGCTGATGTATCCCACAGTTTGCGAGCATGGCTCCAGGAATTTATGGAGAACACTGAGGGAAAACATAGAGGTTGCAGCCATCGTTCAGCTGGTTGATCATTATTTGACGATGTTGTTGCTGATTCAATGATTTCCATCACGACCTGTGATGACAATACTATACAATATGTATATATATATATATATGCAAATTTCTGGTTCTGAGCCATCCTTATGACTATGATTGATGATTAATGATGAATTCTAATGTATGATTGGTTGTTGCTGGTTCTTGACACTGGTGGATGGTCATCAGATATCATGCTTCGGTGCAGGAGTACGATCGTCAGATGGAAGAAGCTTTGGACTATGTTGATGCTGCTTGGCGGGAGAAGTAAGGGACTTGAACTGTCCAACGGTTAGTGATCATTTGGATAGATCATAGATGTAGCCAAGACTCGTGATAGGTAAATCATATGATTTCATATAGGTAGATGATCAGATAGGTGAGATGTTTCCTCATTACCCTGGTTGTGGGTATGTGGGTCATGGTCAAACATGGTCGGTTCTAGAGGCAACACCAACAAGAACCAACCACCCGTGGTGGTCTAAAGGTGTCAATGTCAATTCGTATCCACCCAAGCATCATCAAGGAATTACGCCAGAGATCGCGAGAGTTTTGAACATAGCTGACTGGCTTAGTATACATGCGCAATCAGTTCTCCATGAAAATTCCATGGGATGGTTACTTTACATCTCCATGCACGAGTGGATTGAACGATGGCCGTAAGCCACACATATGCAACCGTCCAATGACTGATCCGGAGCAGACCATCTCCAAATGATAAGGTTTGGTGAGAAAGCAACCTTTAAGATAGTTAAGGCTTGGGAAACACCATCAGAGAATTGTTCAAGCGCTGGCTGGACAAGCCCCATTATGGCTGGTATGAATCATGAGAAACTGAAAAAATAGTGAAATCGTTGACAATTCTTACAAAAAGTGGAACATCAAACATTATTGTTGTGCAAGGACATGTTCCCTTTTTGATTTCAGCCAGGCCTTTCCCAAATTTGAAAACGGTGGCAACTGATCCATTAGCGCCAACATGTGTGATGATGATCCCTCTCAGAGACACACCTTCACACTCTTTTTTGTATGCAACTTGATGCTTTACAAATTTCTTGTCAATAAGTATATCTATATTCTATATGTGCATTTGTTGTAACATGTGTGTATATATATATATATATCCATGTTTGTTTTATCATATTTAAGCATGCATTTATTTTATTTTTATTTGACATATATGTATACGTCGTATATACATAGTTCACATACACTGACAATCTATGTATAATGTTGGTTTCTGATTAGTATCTACCTGTTGGTTTCATCTATTTTCATTACTTTAGGGGGGGTTACACTAATCAGAAACCAACATTACACATATCTCTATTGTCACTCTGAGTCGAAACGATTGTACCCCCTTTGGTTCCCGAGTCCGTGCACCGAATCCGTTGCCTCCGCGGTTTCATTTGCCCAGGCGTCACCAGTTCGCAGTGATGTTGGGCAGTTTGGTTGTGGATTCATTTGACCCAACAAGGAGGTTCCACAACCTCCCAGGCATCATACCCGACACGGTTCAGTGGTGATTGTAAGGAGGTTCTTATCAAGCTCAATTGTCAATACTATCTTATTGAGAATGACTAAATTGAATCAACCACTGCACATCCACAATCAATCAAATTGAAGTTCTTATGAAGTTTGATCATCCCAGTGAACTGACTACAACTAATATATATATATATATATACTTTTTTTTAGAGAGAGAGAGAGAGAGAGAAAGAGAGATCAGTTCATGGACACTGCTGACCGGCCATTGCTCGGTTCGCTCAGGAGTACAAAAAGCAATGGGAGGCCATCAATGGTCAGCTGGACCTGAAGGCACGCGCGAGTGTCTGCCACCCATCCACTTTTCTGCTTATGTAAGAGTGATGCTTTGACATGTAGTGGAGATGTTCATCATATGCTTGTAGCCAATAGTTATGATAGTGATGATCATCCTGATGATGATGGTGATGATGATGGTGATGATTAATTGTGGTATATAGGGGATAATCCCCAACAAGAGTAGGAGATGTCATGGTTGATGATGTTGATGATGATGTTGATGACACATGTTGTTGGTTTTGACGATGATGATGATGATGATGATGATGATGATGATGATGATGATGATGATGATGATGATGATGATGATGATGAATGATGATGATGACACATGTTGTTGGTTTTGACGATGATGATGATGATGATGATGATGATGATGATGATGATGATGATGATGATGATGATGATGATGACGATGACGATGACGATGACGATGACGATGACGATGACGATGACGATGACGATGACGATGACGATGACGATGA
>VSDK01022771.1:311834-341834 GCA_009767595.1 Symbiodinium kawagutii
TGATGATGATGATGATGATGATGATGATGATGATGATGATGATGATGATGATGATGATGATGATGATGATGATGATGATGATATGCTTGTGCTTTGGTTTGCCTCAGTCATTTTCATATGTCTTCACATGTTTGGCTAGTGGTTGGAAGTAGTGGGATATCCAGTATCCATATCGATAAACATCCTATATGAAATGGTAAACCACCTTTTGTAGTACAACCGGTGGATACAGATTGTTAGTTAATGTCAATTGGCATGGTCCCACCAGTATATAAACATGTCGGTAAATCACACGCGCGTGACCTACTGAAACCACCGGACTGAGAGCCTTGCTGCTTGCTTAGTTCCCTCATCAGCAGCTTCGAGATACGCCATGGATCGTTTCTGGAAGCTGAGAAGTCAACACAAAATCGGGTTTGTCCAAGTGTGTATCCGTCAACTCAACTTTCAAGGATTGTTTTCAATTTGTTGGTTACATCTCCACGGATGGCCAAATCAGATGGGTTTTTGACTATGTTTTATTGTTGATAATGTCCTTTCAACGGTCGATTTTTGTCCTCCAGGTGATTCTAGTTTGGTTTATTGGAAGTGGATCTTCATCATCATAGTACGACGGTGCGTCACAGGCTGAACCCCGATGCTATGGATACCTATGGATCCATGGCATTCATATGGTGGTTTCTCAAAATAGGGGTACCCCTAAATCATCCATTAATAGTCATTTATAGCAATAAACCAACCATTTTTGGGGTCCCTTATTCTGAGAAACCACCATATGGTGGCTTCTTTGAATGGGGATGCCCCCAAATCATCCAATCTTGCCCATTTACAGCAATAAACCAACCATTTTTGGGGTCCCAAGCCCTGGCAGCAGAAACCACCATGTATGGTTGGTATATCCCCTTTAAATGTTGCTTATTACTTATCCCCTATTAATCCTTATCATCATCTATAAAACAATTATAATCCCCTATCAAACCACTATTAGCCATAGTTAATCCTAGAAAATCCCTTGGTTTTCCCAATTATTAACCATTATAATCCATGGCATACATATCCTGGTCGTTGTAGGGATTGCCTCAGGCCATGCTGGAGAAGCGCAGGCTCTATGAGAAAGGCTTTGTAACGGAGGACGGCAAGACGCAGTGGCCTGATGATGATTGAACTGCCAATGGTGGGTGGTGACCATTGACCATAGGTTAATGGTAGAACTGCCTGGAAGTTCTACCATTAATTAACCTTGAGAATGGCTATTGGTTGGTGGTTAAGTTTCACCATGAACCATGATTAACCATGAGAATTCCTATCAGAACTGCCTATTGTTAAATTTTAAATGGTAAACTGCCCATGGTTAAATGGTTAATGGGTTAAACTGCCATATTCTCAAGGTTAATGGTACAACTGCCTATGGTTAAGTTCTACCATTTACCATGAGAATGGCTATTGGTTGGTGTTTTGCACCGCAGCCTGTAATGGTTGATGGTAGAACTTTATGATTCATGGAGGTTGAGAGGTCAATAGTGGTTTAACAGTGGTTTGTAATAGGGGAATAAGTTATGGTTGATAGAGGTCAATCGTGGTGAACTGTATGTATTTGACTGATTAATGGTGGTCAATAGTAGAGGATTCGCTGATGTTCCATCATCCTTTAATTAGTAGTATATCACTATCAAGCACCAGCCAATCATCAATTAGCAAATTTTGACCATCAATTGTGCATCGATCCATCCGCAAGTAATCATCAATCAACCATCAAGTGACTAATACTCACCAGCATGTTAACATTAAACAACAACCTGTGATTTCCAATATCAACTGTTGAATCAAGCATTAACAAACGACCACTGAATCATCCATTATCCATTAATCATTAAGCATTAATCATTAACCATTAATCATTGGCCATTAATCATTAGCCATTAATCATTGATCATGAATCATTAACCATTAATCATTAACCATTAATCATTAACCATTAATCATTGGCCATCAATCATTAATCATGAATCATTAATCATGAATCATGAATCATTAACCATTAACCCAATCTTAATCATTCACCATGAGCCATGAACCATCCCCCATTCAGGTGTCGAATCCCATTTCTTGTTCCCCGAGGTTGGCCGTGTCCATCCGCATCCCTGCGCCGTTGCGTCATCTTCTCTCGGACTTTCGCTTGGAGCTGGTGCAGACGCTGCTGGGCAACGAGGATTCGGTGGCCGGCGAAAACCTGGAGACGTCCAACGTGTGGGTGCCCGACTTTGAAGCTTGGCGCTGGTGCTGGGGAGTCTTGCGCCAGGAAATGGCCAGGACATCAGGGATGTTGGTGTTTTTATTGGTGTAGGTGGGGGTTTCTTGAGCCATAGGGTAGCAAAAAAGTGGGATTATGATGCTATAAATAGTTCATCAACTGGATGATTTAGGGGTACCCCGATTTTGAGACACTAGTCTAAGTAGATTTTGTGATGGTGCAACTGTAGATATGACTATCATCATATATCTGATATATCCATCATCAGATTGTATACTAGATCATCGTTTTTCATATCTATCATTGGTTACTCACTTACTCACCATAGAACCCTTGGTGAATGAAAATACCATTAGTGTGGATACCTGCAATGATTTTCAACCATAGCAATCTATCCTACCAGGAAATGTCTGAGGTGTTCGTCGCTACATATTTCCCTGTGAGGCTTTGTGTGTAATGGTTATAGACACCCGTCATCACCAGAATCAAGCGCCACATAGTGTTGGCGAAGCTTCAACCACCCTAAACAGACAAACTTCTAGACCAATAATATGTCGATGTGAGTGTCACAAGTTGGCTCCAACTGCGGCTTCTCCACGACTATCACCAACGTGCTTCTGGGAACATGTGGAAAAGCAGCTACAGTAGGTCTCACCGTGTCTCAGTCACAAGATGCCAAAGCTGAACAGTCAAATCTTGGAGTCTAGCTTAAACAATACGGGACCCAAAAAATGGTGGGTTTATTACGTACTATATATAGATGATTGATATTCAACTAGTCAGCAAATCAAAGCGAGGTTAGCAGACTCGGTTAAAATTATTCTCACGTGGTCGAACATGGGCTGACAGTGGTGACGAAAACAGTCACCATGAAACTTGGATGCTTTATGTATTGGAATAGGGCGTGTTTCATTGCTGCAGTGCTTTGTTAGATTATAGAGGAGTGAATGTATGTGAATCATGATATCAGAAGGCCTAAACACACAACATCCTGGTGGCATTTATTCGAGTCAAAGTACCAGAATAGGTCAGTCATACTTCAAGAATAGATCGTAATAGAATTCAACATAAAAGCTGGAAGTAGTTTTGATGTACTTTTGCTCTTTGATGAGCCCTTTCTGTCGGATACACGTGCATGTAGTGTAGAACAAGTTGGCCCCAACAGTTGTAGCTTCAGAAGATCTCAACTGTTTGACGATTGAACCCAGATTTTCTATGTGAAAGACCAGACCTGTGGATCCCCGTCATTGACTTTCGCATTGGGGGGTGATGTCCACACAGGGGTAGACGTCAGTCAACCACCAGGGGGTCACGTTTCGTGTTCATCCAAGAGATGAGCCGGGTCCGGAAGCTGACCTGGTTGGGTTGGACGTGTCCAAGGCCCATATCCAAGATGCAGACTTGCACATCACCGTGTGCATTCCCAGTTTGTGGCGTCAGCCCAGTGAGGGCCCAAAGCACGACGCCTACAACCGCGAGGTGGCCAAAGCCCTTCACACCATTGCGGCAGACCATGAGGTGCGACCCACAAGCATGAGAACCAGCCTAGTGATAGTGATGATGATGATGATGATGATGATGATGATGATGATGATGATGATGATGATGATGAGTAGCGGAAACTACTGGCTTTAGCAATCAGTAATGATTAATGGCTAGTCCTTATGAAATTGCAAATTTGCTTTTACTCAACAGTGATTAGTCATAGTCACAGCTATTCACGAGTAACACTAGTGGATAATGACCAGAAACAACAACACCAGCAATACGAACCCCAAACGCCGGAAGTGGTTGATATGTGGGTATGTGCCAAGCCATAGCCATAGTGGCACCCCCAGTCAACCAATGCTTTCCATTCGTAAAATGTCATCATTCGCTTTGGTGGAGCCCATAACGGTTACCCGTCATGGCTAAGCACGGCCACCCATGTAATGATATGGTTCAAGCCGCTAGGGCACTCCACCTGGGTACGACCTGGCAAGTTGGATGTTCAGCGTTGATGTTTGTTTCGTCATGGCGTGGTGGCAGCCTGCCCCGAGTCCAGTGTAAGTCGCCGATGGATCAAGAAACTGACAGCAGGTGGTCTGAGATGTTGTTGTTCACACTCTCTTAGTCCTGAACCTGGAAGCTTCACATGATCAGTTTCAATAGGTAAAGCAGTTATGACTGGTGGAATTTCCACTTCCAGGGTAGTTTACCAGAGTGTGATGATTGGTCAAACTGCACAGGGATAACATGAAATAGATACATCATGACACCAACATTTATGTCATTACTCTGATGGTTACCACATGTCAATGCTCCAGCAACCATTCAGGACATCACAGGGATGAAGCATCATTACAAGTCTTCGTAGCCAACATTCACCATTAGTAACTAGCTTCTTAATCATCATGGTAGCGATGATGAAGCTGTAGTATATTAGCGGTTCTACTTTGTACATTTGCTGGTAGTGGATCTCTCACCTGCGTGTTGTCTAGGGGCGATGGGTGGGGTGCGGATCTTGGGACTGGATCCCCACCATCCTAAGAGATGGGTAGGTTTGTGATCAACCCAACAGATGGACTCATCTGATACTTTTCGGGATGTGAAGCGAAGGGTACAAGGCTTTTGATCCATGGCCACATGCCGCATGTAAATGCCCATAGATGAGAAATCTCACAGGTATAGATTCTAGCAGCATCATTTGCCAGCAGCTGAGTTTGCAGTTTGTATTCCTTTTCATGGGTCAACTGGGTGTTTCTCAAAATAGGGGTACCCGCAAGGCATCCAGTTTGTCAATCATTGATAGTAGTAAACCACAAAATGGGACTCCCCATGGCTTGAGAAACCACCAACTGAGTCATCGACCGAGTCACACATCCTTTCCGGCAGGCATTCGTTTTGGAAGTGGACCGCCTCGTGCTTACCAAAGATGGTTCCCTGCTGGCACTCTTCAGAACCGTTGGCGAAGTGGACGATGAACAGGTCTGGCGTCACAGGTCGATATGGGGACAGTCGATGGCAACAGCGTGAGCAACATCGTGGCTCGATACCTTGAGAACAGCGGTTTTCTTCAGCAGTACACCCAGTTAAAAAGAGAATGATTGGTTAATTTCATGACTTTACATCATTTACTTTTTACTTTGAAACTAACCAATTATTTTCATCATCACGTTTTTTTGTACACAGTGGTGTTGCTGGGTTGAGAATTCAGCCAGCCACTGCTTCTGCGGGACTTTCCCATCAATCCAGTTGTATAAAGACAACCGAACTGGTTTGATGAGGTGGACTCTCCAAGTTCACAAGGCAAATTCTTCTTTCTTGCGAATTCTCCAGAGGATGCTTCAACAGGTGGATCCTTCAAGTTCAAGCATTATCAGCCTGTATGTAGTATGAACCAGTGATAATCTATCGGTGGTTGTTGCTTATCCTTGCCATTCCCGTTGATTTGCATCATCAACCACACATGTTCACACGACAAATATGTAGTAATTAAACTCAAATTAACAATGTCTTCGCAAAATATCAAAACAATTATCAACCACTTGTCAACAAATTCTACCATACTTTCCATGATCACAAACACTAGCCATCAGTGGCATTATTGGCATCCACCGTACATCAATCATAGATCGATCCACGATAAAATAAACTGTATATCCCCATGATGGCGACCCGTAATTTGGTCTTTATAGTTCCTATCAAACCACTCCACCTGCTCCGGTATGATAAGCCAATCTGAGTAACTCAACCTTGTAGATGGTGGTTTCTCCAAATTGGGGTACCCCAAGATCATCAAGTATCAATCATTTACAGTAACAAACCATCCATTTTGGGGGGTTCCCTATTTTGAGAACCCCCCAGATCATGAACAACAACCTCAATCATAGGTACGATCGACCCTGCAGATCAACCATGGATGATTCAATTTCATTGATCCTTAGACTTCAACCATTAACAACCCTCAACCATTATAAATGAACCATGCCCAATCGATTACGTCCCCAAGCCCAAAAGGAGGCCTTCAACATGGATCTATAGATTAGCCCATGTATGAATCATCTATGATGAATCATCTATGCGAATTTTCAACATAAATTCATCATATCACCATAGATCATCACTACAGACTAGCAAGATTACTGTATCACTATAGATTACCACCATAGATTATCATAGATGCTGCAAATTCTCCACAGCACTATATATATATATATATATCACAGTGTCATCCTTCCAATCATCATTAGCAATATAGTTTGTTCATGATGTTTGAACAACTATAGCTGTATCACTAGAGATTGTCACCACAGATCCTCACCACATCATCCTTCCATTCATCACTACAGACTAGCAATCTAGATTACTGTATCACCAATTCATCCCATAAATATCATCACCATAGATTATCACAGATGCTGCCAAATCTCCCCAGAACTCTATATATACACACATATATATATATATATATTTTTAAATGTATATGTATCACTTATCACCATAGATTATCACCAATTCATCCCATAAATATCATCACTATAAATTATCACCATAGATTATTATATCATCACTTTATTTATCCTTCGATTCACCATGGATGACTGCTCCAGGAGACTGGTTGCTCCATCCTCAGCGACCGCTCCAGCAACCAGTTGGATCCCATGACCTCGCTACGCTCCGACGTGCTCTACGTCTTCCTGGACGCCTGGCAGGTCCCGGTTCCCTGGTGGTGGCCCTGCCGGCCGCCCCGCTTGGGGAAGGCCAGGCGAAAGGAAGGGCTTATGGTGGTGAATGATGGGTGAATGATGGGTGAATGATAGGTGAATGATAGGTGAATGACAGGTGAATGATGGGTGAATGAGGGACTGTCATGATAAGTTGAGGATGGGTTACTGATGGCTTAGTCATAGCTGTATTGGTTGGATTTGGTGGTTGATTGTGGTGGAAAACGGCTAAGGATGGTTTAGTATGGTTGATTGTAAAGCAGATAGTGGAGGTTGCTGACTGTTCTGTTTGTGCTCATCAGCGTTGTTGTGGGGAGCCACACCATACCTGGCACACACACGACGGCATGAGAAGTGTTGCTTGGTTTATCAACTGGCCCGGGGATTTAGCCATTGGCCAATCGCATCGGCGCTGGTTGAACTGCCAATCGAATCTTAGGTGTTTCAAACTTCGAGGTGGTTCGAAGCACGAACCAAAGGGCCATGGAATGATGGAGATGTGGGAGGATTTTCCGGAAAGTAGGCCTTGAGGATGAATTTTTGCAGTGTTACCAACCAGATGTATGATACCAGCGGTTGGTTAAGTGGTAGCACCAGCTTGCAACAAGGGCTAGGGCCGGTGATCCGGGTTGATATTTTTGGGATGACCGGTGTCAAGATCAGATCGGAGCATGTACAGCGAATTTTGATTGCTGTGTCTATGGCAGTAACCCATGGGATCTCATGGGTGACTGTCGCAACGGACATATATCTTAACTATTATTTTACCGATACTTAGTAGCTGTTGACCCATGATTTACCCATAATGTGTTTTTAAGTATATACATAGTTGATGGAAGATTGATGGATGCTATCATATCAAGTATGGGTGATGAACCTATCCATACCAGTATTATACGTGCAGGAATATTGTGATTTATTGTAGTTTTGCTGATGGGACATCCAAGAGCCAGGCTTGCCGCTCATGTTTGCACTTGAATTGCTGGGTGGCTTACAACCACTGACTTGGGTTTTTAGTGTTTTTGGGATTGCTTTGATCTACCATATACCCACAAACAATGAAACTTTTAGCAAGGGATCGAACTCAGCCACCAAGAATTGCTGCTCAGGAAAAGAAGCTGTCTCATCTTCAACGGCAAAACGAATTGGATTTGGCTCAAGTGCATGAGCATCCGCATTTGCTGAGACAGGCAACCATTGCTGCTCGGTGGTTGTCGATTTGCTCGCGTCCATGGACGCGACGTGGAAACATGGAGGTTCACCTCGCAAAACGACATTCAAAATTGCCCCAGCAATTCAGGGGTTTTATAGGCTTGTTGCCCATGGTTTGAAATCAAGTCAAACTGACTGACTTGATAATTTGTTCGAATACATTTTCCAACTAGCCTTCCGACATGCGTCATATACCCTTTTCCGCCAAGTGCCTGCCACAATCTAAGTGTGTCGTGTGATCAATCGATACCCTCAACGCCAGCAAAACCGGATGATTTTCAGCAATCCATCAACTTTTCCAATTCAACCGGCAAGATCATCAACTACCAGGGTCAACTCTTTAAAAACAATCCTCCTTCAGCATACAAACGCGTCAACTTTTTGAAGCTTGGAAATGGCCAGTGATACCTTTCGCACCATGGCATGGCCCCACCATGGCGGCTCCATCCGAGGTGAAGACCGTGGGTGGCTCGGCTCACGGCTACATCCACTGCTCCCTCTGCCGCCTTGCGGTGACACCTGAACTCACCAAGAGACCGGTGGATGCTCGGCGGTTCGCTGTTCGTTCGTAGCTGAACCAGGATGTGCTGTTGGAGATCTTCTAGAAACGCTGTGAGTTCGTAGCTGTTGGAGGAAGATCTTCATAAAATAGATAGATATAGACAGATACTGCATAGATATGATTAGATATGTATATATAGTACAGAAAGATAATGAAAGATATATAGAGAGATACTCCTGGTATAGCATGCTATAGTCTTAAATAGCTATAGAGAGAAATAGATGTAGAAAGATAGTGACAGATATTAGTATAGAGGTGTATAATTAGATGCCATAGATGGACAGAAAATCACAACCATAGCCACGGGCCTGAACTAAACAAGGATATCATGCTGGGTATTTCTGTTGATGTGGGTTGCACCTCCACTCACTTCAAATTCAGCATCAGTATGATGGTGAGTGGGTTTTATGGCGTCATATGAGCATTATATAGTTAAATAACTATCATCCATTGAACTATTGCTTTGTTCTATAACAATCCATTGATTAGTTAACCATTCAACCATTCAACCATTCATCAACCATTAATCATCCATTAATCGTCCATTCATCCATCAATGCCCATATTCAACCATTAATCGTCCATCCACCATTGACCACTGGCATCCCCAGGATTGGAAAGCCATGCATCGAGTCTGTCGGTGGCCTGGTGTTGAGCCAAGGGTGGCCTGCATCAGCTAATGAATGAAGCATGGTCAAGGCTTTAACCAACCAACCAATGGTTAACTAGCTGGTTAATGGTTGGTAATAGGGGATGATAAGCAGCAATACTCGGGGATATACCAGCTATATATGGCCATGGGTCAATACTAACCAACCAACTACTGGGGGATGATAGCCAGCAAAACTAAATGGAAAACAATGGTTAATGATAGAGGAACCAGCAGTACAGGATTTTGACCCATAGCCACATGGCCGATAAATGTCGACGATGGTTAAGTGCATGGTGAATAATGGGGATTAATGAGCTAATGAATCATGATTGATAGTGGTTAAACACATGGTTAGTGAATCTTAATGATGGTCAATACGATATCCTGATAAAGAATATTGTCAATGATTGGGTTTTTGAGCCAGCAATTGCCATCCTAATGGGCTATCAACCGACCTGTTTGCTTGAGAAAAGTAATCATGGTTGACTGCCGAGGGAAAATCATCCATCACGACCTCCAGCAATGATGTTTGATTCTAATCAGAGAGGCGGCTGCCCATTTGTTTTGACGCGGATGGCAGTTCACCGTGGTTGATCCTGGCGAGCGATGGTTGATGAATCGCCAACAAGGGTTCTGAGCCTACCTGGATCCACCTGGTTTGAATCCCCTCATATCCCCTCATCATTGTCCAAATCAACACAGTCGAATACGATTTACGAATTGCTTGACGGACAATAAACATTGTGGTGCCTGTCATTAGGGTAGATCTGGTTTATATACTGTTCTTTCCCCAAGCTTTTAATGCGGCCAACACATTGGTGAATGCACAAACAGATCGATGTAGGACCTCGATTACGCCTGTGAATGAATCGACAGAAAGATGACTTAGATTTAAGCATAAAACGGATCAACCAACTGATGGGTAGATATTTGGATTTAAGCATGAAACAGATCAACCAACTGATGGGTAGATATTTGGATTTAAGCATGAAACAGATCAACCAACTGATGGGTAGATATTTGGATTTAAGCATGAAACAGATCAACCAACTGATGGGTAGATATTTGGATTTAAGCATGAAACAGATTCAACCAACTGAAAAGTAGATCTAAGATGACTTTGATAAACCCCTTGTGACCCGTTGATGGCCAAAAACAGATGGATACAGAGGACTTGCCACGTTGAGGTCGTGGACCGCGAAGTTGGCTGGGAGAAGAATGGTGCCTTGGCGCAGTAGTCAACCAACCAACAATTCTATAGCAACCGTGGGATGAAAACTTATAGCAACCAACATATATGGTGGTTTCTCAAAATAGGGGTACCCCAAAATCATCCTTTGTGAATCAGTTAAAGTAATAAACCAACCATATTTGGGGTTCCCTATTTTGAGCAACCACCATATGGGTTTGTCTATACATGGTGGTACCACTAACCACTAACCATCCGAGATGATAACCACTGGCAAGAGGGAAACCACCAGGTTCGGGGCTACACCATGGCTTTGGACAAACCCATATGGACTTATATAACACACCAGCCACAGGATCTGACCAAGAGTGGGGAACCCAGCCACCAGGCCGCCGAACAATCATCACTTGCTTTTCGCTGTCGCAATGGTGAACGAACTACCATCCCAAGTGGCTGTTCGGATCGGGCCAAACCACAACGCAGCGTGAGTGATTGGTCTTTTCCTACACAGTCCAGTTGCTCCATGAGATATTTGCCTACATGTGATTCATAGGTGCTCGTACATGTAGATCAATAATGCATGGAGCACTTAGGGCAGGATGAGCTTTCAAGACCTTACAAGGACAACACGATCCTTGAACGCGTGAAGACAATAACCAATCTTTGATCTTTGCCCGATGGAAACTACATGAAACTACTTGATCTTGGGCCATTGAGAGCCATCTTGGTGGTGATCTTAGCCGTGGGATCAACCAATCTCAAGGGGAAGGATGCCTGACCCAGGTAGCACCTTGGTCTGGCCTCAGAGATCCCATCGATCCCACGGATCCCATGGCTCCAGGCTGTCCGGGACTTCACCCTGAGCGAGATGACGGGCTTGGGTCAAGGCAGTGGCTTGGCGTGAGATGTTTGACAGCACCATATGGATTTGTCCAGCTTAATGGTGTTTTATAGGGGACATTAGTTATAAGCATTGATAATTGGTTGATCATAGGGGATAATCATTCCATTGCAGAGTTCGGCTTTCGTTGCGTTGTTAAATAGATGACAGACGGGGCCATGGATATGGATCACCAAGATGGATTTGAAGACATCCCAACAGTTGCAGTTCACAGCAGCATGTCGGTGACAATGACCTGTCTACAAACTGTTCACAGATTCGTAGTAAACCTTAAGATCCAACATCTTAAATGCCTGCACCTGTGGTATGTCAGGCTCAGTCTTTTAAGGGAAGAATCACCATGAACTTCGTCCAGGAGTCCAGGCCTATCATCTTTTGTGCAAAAAGGGCATCGGGAGTACACCATCATTTTTTCGGAGTAAGCAAGTTTGAGTAGGCTGTCATTTAAGATGTCTAAGCCTAAGCTGGTTAATGATGCTTAATGATGGTTCATCATCTAATATGATGTATCAATATCATTGGCTGTCCCCACGAAGCGCCATGCAACTGCGCCTGGTTTCCGTTCTTACAGATCGGTGGAACATCCTTTAGTTTATTGGGGATAGAATATCAACAGGATATACAGTAGTATCTTGGGGATCTTGAGATAGTATAGTATACTTGTTTATTGATGTTTCTTGGGGACACTTTTGGACAGACCATCAACATGATAGACTATCCTCACAGAAATGGACTTAAGTCATCAGCATAAGAGCAGCAGGAGCCTCACCCATGATAGCATCCAAAGAGAAAAATAACATAAACGATTCACCATCGGCCACTGTTCATGCGTGTTTCCTGGTGACTAGATACCATTAGATACACTGGATGCTGGTTGCAATGCCCCAAGTTCGTTTGAAATCATCAAAACAGCTGCGTTCAAATGGACACGATCAGTGTTTCTTACCGAGGAAACAAGAACCCATTTGACAAAGCGCCGCTTGGCATAGCCACAGTGTGGCAGTTGCACAATTAAGATCGATGAAGCGTATGCAGTGGAAGATCGGACCCCGCTCTAGCCCAAAGAATGATTGTAAAGAGAAGGTACTGACAGTTGTACCGCCAGTTCAGCTTTGCTCGATGAATTATGTGTCCTCTCCTATGAGTGGAAGCACCGTACCCCACGTGTGCAAGTCTGTGTATGCATGCATGTAGTTGCATGTATTCACAGATAGATGCATATATAGTCATATACATAAGACATCAAAAGAACAATCTTGCTTAACATATACACACACAGACACACACGCACACACACACACACACCATTACTTGTTTACTTCTGTAAGCACAAGCGCATGCATGATTCAGGCATGCCTGATTGAATCATAATATACATCTATGCGGGTGTTTCTCAAAATCGGGAAGCCAAAAAATGCTTGGTCTATGACTATAAATGGTTGACGACATTATAAGCCACCATGTATTTATCTATGTATCCATTCATCCATTCACCCATCCATCCATGTACCTATCTATCCACCTCTCTCTTGCTCGCTCAACCTGCGCTGCTGTAAGGAGATGGCCTGGGCACTCAGACCGGTATCGCTGGCAGCGAAGAAACCTTGGAAGAACTACCCTTTGGTAGATTGGTCATGGTTCTACCAGATTTTTGATGAAACCACTGTACCTACCAGTCTTTTAGTGGAACCACTATTTCTAAAAAGTATTTCTACTGGATGGTTACGAGAAGCACTAGATTGTTTAGGATTTATTATTAGTGAAAACCACGAGATGAAAGGTCTAGGTTTATCTAGTGGTAGATTTGATGGATGATTTGCTATATAAGAAACAAGAACTACCCTATTGTAGCACCTTTTGGTAAATCAAGCTGAAAGTTGATTATCACCATTCTTAATAGGGAAACCTTGGGAAACTAGCCATAAATGCGTGATTTTTCAGTTCCCCAGTTTAATTGATCTACCAGAGGTACTCTGCGGATTCCTTTTCCCCAGGAAGATTTTGGAAGGGGTACCGCGAAAGAAAGAACAGATCAACTTGTTGTGGTGGGATGATGAGTTCGTTTCCCATGCTCATAGCTTGACCCAGCTTGGTAGGTCATGGCAACATCAACTTCCATTTGCGACAATGGTGGCAACTCTCATGGGTTTCTCAATGCTGAAATGTCCTTGCCGGTAAAGACAGAGATATAGTAAATGATTGGCAACTGGAACATCGACTATCTATAGATGATTCACCTCTCCAAAATGTTGATGGCTTTAACTTTGAGGGCACCGTTGAGTCTAAGGTTGGAGGAGATCCACCTGAAACAGACCAGTGGTCCGCTGGCAACTGGGCAACTGATTCGTTGACCGGAGGATCTCAGGGGCCATCGATTAATATCTCTGTGTGCGCTTAGCTTTGTTTGTTTGTAATCAATGTAAAACACTCAAACCTTTTAGCAACCATCCTTTCATGGGAAGTTGTGACTTTGTCAGCAGTGACGTTGATGAAAAAAGGATGTGCCGGATGCGTCGCGTGGACTGAAAGCTAGACATGCGGCACTCGAAGTTGTGGCTTCATACTATATAGGATGCGTGTTGGGGCCTAAACGATACCAATGTTCAACATGGGGGGTTCTCAAGTCATAGGGGACCCCACAACAATGGCTGGTTTGTTATTACCATGCAGATGGTTATTGTAAAGGATGATAACTGGGGGTACCCTTATGACTTGAGAAAGCACCATGGGTGTATCTCAAAGCAGTGGATGCAACAATTGAGGCTTGTGCCAAAAAATCTCTTAGTATGATCGTGTCTAGAAGAGACATGTGGTGCATCTATTGATTATGTTGTTTTTGTTTCGATTCTCTTTGAGCCTGAGACTCATGGTAGTCCAACTGTTGTCAACAAAAACTGTTGTCCAACTCATCCTGGAGCCCATTTTCAAATATTGTGAACTCACCTGAGACACCATGGAAGTTGCCCCTTCCATCCCCGTTCAACCTGCAGGCAAAGCCGTCCTGGCTGCGTCGTCTTCTTGGGCCATGCTTTCCCTAGCCTCGATGTGAGCGCCTCTCTTTGTTGTTCACTAGCTATTGATTTGTTGCTGAAATCACAAGATGGTTGGCAATGCCACGAACAAGTATAATAAGTAATTACCCAGCTTTGTTGCACTGATCGATGATTGGCATCTTCCGAAGGTTTTCAATCTTTGAAGGTGGCAAAGTGTGGCCAAAAAAATCTGGCCGATCACTTGTCCGCGCGGTCCGCGCTGCGGCACCGCCGCTGATCGATTCGGAGAAAAATGTGGACATGGGCTATGGATAGATGACCCCCAAAAAGATCATGGTTATCCAACATGAAATGATTGATGATGGGTCATCATTAACTTAGGATTAATCATTATAGATGTAAGTAGTTATAAATTATACGTAGCGGTCAAACAATCAATGCATCAATTGCTTGATGAATGAACTTGCTAGCCGTGGTCAGCAAACACCTGATTATACTGGTGATTACTGGTGTACAAGTCATCAAGACTCTGGCATGCCCATTAGATCTTTTTAGTCATTACCAACCCGCATCACTGGATTGCTTTGATCATCACTTGGGGGAATGGTGATAGCTGGTTGCTACCTCCAGCTGGTGTTCGACCAGAGGCTCGGGTAGCCCTTCTAAACTGGGATTTGTGGGGAGTTTCTACGACGGGAATGTATCATCAATCTAGGGCACCAACATTTACTGAACAGGATGAATTGCTCGGGTTCATCATGTAAGTGTGAAAGGCCAAGCACCGCCATGGAAGTGTGGTTGACACAACTGGAAGAGCTGCCAGCAGTTGATACAATGTCCAGCTATGTCCAGCTGGGAATCCGACTGACAGCTACTATAGACATCCTTGGTGTCAATGTCAAACAGGGATGAAGCCAACAAACATCCAAGAAACTCCATCCGACAACCAATGTCAGACCAAGGACTATGCCAACTAACCTGGTTAATCCATGTCGTGGAAATTTTAGTCAGAAATATCAATTACCAGCATCGGGTGAATGTGTTCCTTTGGGCCCTGGTCTGTTGTGATCTCCAGCACGGGTCCAGAGGGCTTACCCGACCAGGGTGATGGTTTCCAATGGCTTTTCCGGCTATGATTCTCCTATTGGGTCAGGACGTACGTTTTCTTCAATCTTGATGGCTCGCGATGTTTTCTCATTCAAATTGGTGCTTCAAGCATTAGCCGCATGACCTATCACAAAAAATCCAGTGAAAATCGGATGCTTCCGAGCCCTTCAGGGTCCAAGACACACCCCAGTGCCTTCCTGCCATGTAGGTCGTCGGTCACTGCTTGCGCAGCGGTCTCAGGTCGCATCAGCTGCATCGGGAACGGATGGACCCAAGGGAAAATGCCAACTTCTTCCTGAGCCCAGAGGAGCCGATTGGTGCTTGGGGAGCGAGAACAGGAGCCACCAGGAGTGGTAATTATAACCTTAAATGGTTGTGAAGAATGGTGATGATTAATGAATTACATCATTTTTATACCTTGGTAATTATACTTGTAATGATTGATGGATATGGAGATTGAGATAATTGCAATGATATTGTTTAACTGAATGATGTATCGTTAAGGGCAGGATTGAATCATATCAAAGTGCAGCACGCTCAATTGTAATGAGTGATATTTTCAGTGAATATCATTTCCAACAAAAGCCAATACTTTGTCGAGAACTTGGGGTTGAGTACAACCCATGAAGTGGAAATATAGGTACCAGCGACCCACTATGATGCTCACTGTTTTTTGGGGTAGGAGCATCATCTACCTGCGAGTTGGGTCTCACAATATGGCAGATCTACTTCCCCATGAACTGGTCGTGAAATCAAGATGTTAAGAGAGCTGTCATTTGCGCCCGTTTCCTCATGGGTTTCAGCACAATGATTCAAAACGTTGGGTACCACAACGTTGGGTACCACAACGTTGTGTTGCTTCCTGTCACATATAAAACTCATGGCGGTTCCAAGCCATCATTTTATGAGCAGTATTAACCATGGATATAAGCCACTATGGATCCATTTTCCTATGACCATAAACATTTCTTTTCCTTACTTTCTAACGATAGCCACCCTGCCTTGGCCAGAGAACCCAGCAGGACCCCAACTTCTGGAACAACGCTGCGCGGAAGCCGCACATGAAAGCCTTGCTGCAAACGGACGATCACTGGAAGCGCCGCGGCCGAGCTCCAGGGGTCCAGCATGGGCTCATGGCCATAGCCATGATTCATTAGCAACGTGGGATATGGTTTTTATGGCCATGTTAATTGACCATAGCTGGTGGGATTTATTGACTAAGCCATGAATTATAGCGCTGTTATGGACATGTTAAGACTATCATGGGATAATAGCCCATGATCAAATATAAATATCAAGACGACTTCTTGGCCGTGATTGATTAGCAAGTGAATCATTAGCTATCAATGGTTGTCGACCATGATTGGCCAGCATGAAGCACCACTGGAAAACGTATCATTCAAATTGACCAGATTTCATGATTTAGCAATTATCAGGAACCACTAGCCAGGCTGTGAACGAGAATGAGTTAATTGCCAGAAATTCAGAAATCCATTATGAACCCGGTTTGGTGACTATTTTTGAACATCCATCACCAAGCAGCTCTGGAACCCTCATTGATCCCGATGGTTTTTCTTTGCCATGGTGGTGCAAAAAATCATGACTTCCTTCTTGGAAGTAGGAGAAGCTGCTAAGACATGCTGAATTTGACTATTTGGAGTCTGTATCTTCGTGGCTGTTATGATTTTATGTAGGAGCTCAATATGTTTTTCCTAGGTACTGTTCTGATTTCAGGTGCAGGCTTTGGGAAGATTTGTTTCAGAGCTTTCACTGGTGACACTATGGTTGTCAGATGCTAGGATTTGAGGATGTTAGCTGTTGAAGGATGTGACTTTTGTCGAAACGTTGCCTTTTCCCAATGTCTCTGCACTCAACCTGGCTCCCGCACTCTGTCAAAATCTTGCCATTGGGCCCCGAAAATCGTTGTCCTGTCAACCTTCCTTGGCTTTGTCTTCGATGAGTCCATGATCATTTAATGCGCGGGCACTCAGCGTCAGGGTTTGCAGGCAAGGATAGGGCAGAGACGGACAAAGAGATGTACCGTGTGTAGATTTTCTGATCGGCAGTTTCAGTCCTGTTTTCCTGAGTCAGCGTATGGGTGTGGCTTAAAACTTATAACCATACATTTACAACATTACGACACTACGTAATCAAAAATGGATGGATGAAACATCCCAAGAAACACTTATTTGATCATTTATCAACTGATCACCAGGGGTACGGGGAATGACCTCCCAGCCAAATGTCAGCATGATTTTCACAATTGGCTGACCATGACAAATACCTTTGAGGTAGGTTGAGACCACGAAGCAGTTGGTTTCAGCACGTTTGGCAAGCTCCGACCACGACAACGTTTTGCTAGCGCAGCCAAGGCTCAAAACAGGGTTGTAGCCTTGATCCAAATAGCCCCATGACCTGGAAGTCTCCCTGGCTGGTCACTATGTGTGCTGCTGCCTCCATCTACACTTTGGGCGCTCCATCCTTGTTTGTCGAAGGTTTTATCGGCGCACCACATCGACAGCGTGCATTGCAAAGGCAGAGGATTGGGGCCATGAGGGCCAAGGAGAACGGTGACAATAAGGAAGGTGTGGCTGCTCTTCTAGGCGTCATTATTGGTTTTCCTCTTGGTGTTGTGGCTACGCTTTTCGGCCAGGGAGCTAAAGCAACCGAGCAGTTGGAAAAAGGAACCGAGCAGTTGGAAAAAGGAAATGCAAATTTACAAGAAGGAACTCAAAGTCTCAATGGCCTGATATTTGTGCTGTGGGCAATTTGTTTGGTGCTGGTCGCGAGCTTTGTAACACAATTTTTACCAACTGGCTGAAGCCAGAGTGAAGTTTTGACGGGTCGTCTGGCTTTGCTCAGCTTATAGGATCTGACCTTTTGCGAATCCACTGAGGCAAAATTGTTTGGCCGCTGCTGCCTGGGGTCTTCGTTTGAGGCATTAAGGCTATGCACATGCAGAATAACAAACAGTGAAAAAATGCACAAGTGCTAAATGCTTTCAAGGCTTTCTGGCAGCTTGGTAAGCTTTCCTTATTCATGCGACGAGGACATGCTTTTTAGTTTGGGACAAGGACACTCATTACTTTTTTTTTCCACCTCTACAGCATTTTCATGCCTTTGGCAGTTGCCCAATGCTTCCGCGCCGAGGTTATGCTCGTACATGACGTTTTGGAGGTGCATCCCAGTGAGCTTCAACAGTTACTAAAACCTTGAACTGGATGACTCTCAGTTTCAAAGCCAGAAATTACTTGAGAAGTTCAACCAAAACATTGAACATTGACAAGAACTCTTCATTTGCAGACCTGCTGGGAACGTCAGGAGCTTTATGGTTGGTAAGTCCAACCCATTGGGAAGATCCTTCATACTTCACACACACACACACAAACAACATAGATGTATCACTGTATCACTGCTTTGACCCCTTCGTTCGTCTTGTCCTTTCCGAATGTGTCCGACAGGTGGCAACAGTCTGGAACAATCGATGGCCGCGCTGGGAGTCGAGGGTTCGTAATTTTATAGAAACAAAATAGGAAGAATAATGACGTGAGAGTCAGTGAGAGTAGAAAAGGGTAGCAAACAAAATAACCCAATAAATTAGGCTGAAAAAGAGTTGTCCTGCCCCGGTCTTGAGATCTTCCACGTGTTCCAAACCTGCAAAATTGATAAGGGATCCCTCAGACAATCATACCCTGTCATAGAACTACGATTAGCTGATTCGCATGATTCCAAAGATTTTTGGTGGGCACCAACAAATGACCTCCTCTCACAACCTGACACTGAGGTTGAGAAAGAATACCTGGCTTGAGCAATTCCAACAGGCTGCAAGTAGTGCGTCCAGGGCATGGGCTGGTGGCCAACAAATGCAGGTTGACTACAAACGGAGTGAATGGGGAAGTGCAAGTGGGTTCTTGTGGTTTCCGGTACATGCAGGTCTCATCGCATAGTGCATTCGCGCAGGCACGCCCACAAGACCACGAAACATGATTTCTGCCGGTAACAGCAAGCATTCTTTTGGACCAGGAGGCACGGCCATTTTAGGAAACACCCTTGTTCTGGACCGACTATGATCATGTTTGGTGTGAATCCAATAGCTCCTCCAGTGCATACTTGCGGGAACTTCTCGTTTACTGTTTTTTCATTCTCAGCATCGCTATAGTCCTGGTCCTAACCATGGCCGCCATGTCATCACATGTTAATTGAGCTGTTGCTAGTTGCTACCTTTGGTTGTTTTTGGCACTGGTCGTTCTACCAGCCGGTTTGGGGTGGACTACAATAGAGTATCCTGGGGATATCTATTAGCCAACCTCGATCCGATACTAAACTTGGAAACTGCCCAGTTGATTGAAAAGCTGAGCCGTTGGTTTCATGAGCAAACAAATGTGGTTGAGAAAAACATAATGTCATGGTCTCTCTTTGAGCAACTACTGGGAGTGTTTAAGGCTTATTCATTTCTTCAATATACTGTTGCAAACACAATTGCTCCATGTTGCTCCATGTTGCTCTATTTACTCACATTTGTGATTAAAACTGTGTTGGTACCCAGACGTACCATGTTGGGCAGCACACAACTGATAAAGTTGTAGGATCATTGGGCTACATCAAAGCACCAACAAATTGCAAGGGGGGTAGCTGTATCAACGGTGTTATTCTGTGGCATGGCTGTAATCACTATCCGTAACCCCCAATATTGGCATCCTTGCTCATCCTGGGGATCAATGCACCACCATGGCAGGTGCTACGTCAGAGTTTGGTTGCGTCTCTTCCCTTGGGCATCGGGGACTTGGACCTCCACCGTAGCTCCAGGTGAAGCACTCCAACGACTTCCGCAGAGAGGTCCGGCTTTGGGCGGCGATCGTCCATGCTGGTTGCTGTTTGTTAGCAGGTGAGGGCAGGATATCCACTTATTGAATCTCATTGAAGTTAATGCCATAATGTCATGATCAATTTTTCAATATGCTGTTGACGGTTCACTGTTGTTTAGTTGACAACTTTTATCTTTAGTTCCGTTTATGATTATTTTGTCCCATGCCTGGTTTACTCATGTAATACGGTTGGAGGCTATGTGCAAGTAAAGTCAGATGGACTCGTCATGATGTCAAGTCATTTTTGGTTGTTGTGCAAAGTTGCAGGGATAGTTGCCCAACCCCAATCCCACTAATCCCAGAACCAGATGCAAAGGTATTGATGATCGACAATTATGTCCGAATTGTTTTCCCATGGTTTGTCTCGAAAATCCTAAATTGTAGTTGCATGTTTGTCGGTTGTGCTTTCACAGTTGTTTGTACAGAGATGGGTCATCACATGTGATTGCTAAATTCACAAAGTGAATACAGGTGGACACCAACAGAGAGACCTCCTTGTTCATGTTTAATTTTTCACTGAGGACGAATTGTTAGTTTTGACCTACCCTAATATGGGATTATCCATGAGTGCATAAAAGGTACTCACGAACCATCCAATGTATTTGTCACTAGGAAAACCACCGGTTTTCGGGTACTCCAGGCATGGACACAAAAACTACTGTATTCTATAAGACCTGTTTCATTTATCTTAGCAGCCATCCTTGGTATGGCTCAAATAGAGTGATCACGCGATGTGGGCACAGCTGCAAATATGCCACTTGGCTGTGTCCATTGGGAGGTACCTAAAAACAAGTTTATAATGGAATTTACTTGCTAGATAGGTGTCGGTATCCCAATATCAACATGGGATGGTTTAACCTTGCTGAACTCCCAAAAAATGGCTGCTTTCCCAATTTGGAGCTTCACGTTCCCGAATTATTGGCTTCCCGTAGGAAAAGTCATGTTTTTTGTTCATGATTGGGACCTCCAAAGGCGTGGACCCATCGCCCGCAGTGATGCGGGTAGGTTTGTCCACCAGTCGCCATGGAATTACCTGGCTTCAAGCAGCATTTTTGGTGCCGGGTTCTGCTATGAAAAAAAAGCTTGGTGGTTCAACCAATATCAAACAGTTTGAAACTATCTCGGGAAAATACTTGTAGTTTTGAAAGTAGCTCAGACATGTCAGCATCGCCCTATGATGCTAGACTCACGCTCATGGCATGTTTAAGGTGTTATAATAATATGTTATTAAGTTATGTTTCTGTTTGACGTGGCATCATAGTCCTCCTGCCTGGTAGTAGCGCTGTGCTCATCGAGGTTCAATCTGTAGATAGAAAAGAATATTTTGGCTCTTTGCCAGAGTTGACAAAGCCAGTGAAGTTTCCAAAGGTTTGATCTGAGTAGCAACTGCATCATTCGTGATGAGTGGCAAGTGGTTCCAAAATCGTTGAGACAGCATTTCGAGATGTGCTGCTTCCAAAGCTGAAATGTCCAAAGTCTTGGGCACCGATGACGTTGAGCCGAGCCATGTTTACCCAGTCATTTAAAACAGCAACAACATCAACGACCAATCTATCGCCCATGGATGGTCTCCCCAATTCATCGGATTGCAATCCAACCCAGAATAACCAACATGCGAATCAACATGCAATATATTTGTGTTTGGCATTCCACAATTGGATAGAAGAGTCAGTTTCTATGCCCTCCTCCAAACTGACACTCTGACACCCTCCCAGGTGTTCTGAAAGGTGAATTTCCTACTTTCCACCAGCTGATTTAGAGGAACAATATCAGGAAGCCCTGGAGACCCTTAAAAATGATGGGAAATCGCATGAATCGCCACCATTTTTCCTGGTATTTTCCCGGTTCACCAGCTCCCATGATACCCGGGACCCCCAACGACCAGGCATGGCATGGGACCCTCGTGACCGCCATGGCAGGTGGTCGATGCCTTGGAGGAGTGCACCATGGCCACGAAACGTTTGGTGCTTTTCTCAGCGCCACCTCCACAGTGACCATCCCAAGTGGCAGGGACAAAACTGCAACATTGGTTACTGGGTGGGTTGGCTTGTTAGGCTTTTTGGGAAATGATTGATTTACCATTTTTTGCCACTAAAAGTTAGACTTTTAGCAGGGAATCTAAAAGCGACCAAGGTTAAGTATGCTTGTTGATGGTTAGTAATAGCTAATAGTGATGGTCCAGTGGTGGTACTTCAAAACATTTTATTGTTATACTAATAGTACTAGATTGAATAGTACCAACATTATATAATGATGATTATGAAGTGTTTAAATGCTGATTCAAAAGTTATAAAGATAAGTTTCTAATAGTATAGTTTACAGTGTGAATGTGATTGTGTCAATAATTCGGTAGTTAGAGTCGTAAGTGAAAAGTCATCAGCATCTATAACTACTGGAATTTATCAAAGGAAATTACTCCTGGCATAAATATTGTTGGATACTTCTAACTCATGGACATAAATGGATGTTGAACAAGTCCCTGTCAAATGGATCGCTTGCTATGCCAGCGCTGCTCTTGAGGTGGGTCCCATCCTCCACTGCCGCCCGGTGGAGTCTCATCTCATGCAGGCGCGAATGATCCATGCAGGGGATAGCGATGGCCATGTTTGACGCCAGGAATGGAGTCAAACATGGTGAATTCTTGTGTTATACGGGTTCATATGGTGATACATGGTATAGATATAGATGTTCTGAAACACCAGCTTGCCATGATGTTGGCCCACGCAATGAATTTCGATCGTGCGCGTACGTTTTTGCTGGAGCCGTTGAACCTAAAGCGCAAAAAGGCATGGGTTGCTTAACCAACTTGGCTCATGGGAGCCGCATGGCAGGTGGTTGGGCAAGCCAAAGAGAGAGGGGTTCCGTTTCCTCAACTGGTGGAGACTGCGGAGAATCAGAGGCACTGGTCGGTGCGGTTGATGAAGAGGTGCCGTAAAACCCAACGAAAATGTTGAGAGTCCAAGATGGTGTTTCTTGAAGGGAAAGAATTAGTTTAACCCGCATCATGCAGGGCAAAGTTCACTTTTGGGGGTTTTCGGTGATGATTGGAGAGCAAGCTGTGAGACAAAGGAGACCTGTTGTCACAACACCAGGTTCAGTCAAGCACTATAAGATTGCACACTTCGAGCTGTGTTTGGTAAGCAAGATCATCCTATTGTGATGTTTGCTCAGGCATCAACATTTCATGGCCAGACTTGGATTTGGTGCTAGACATGACCGTTGGCAGGTTTTTGTTTTGATAGCCAGTCCTGGTTTTATCACTAACACAAATTACTCAACTAAAAATGGAACCATTAGACCGTTTTTGGATGTAGTCTAGGATCAAGATTTGTAGGGCTTAGTTACAGATATTCATAGTTCAGTAGTGCTATACTGCCTGAAAATAGACTAGCCCACTTTTTTGTTTTCGGATCAGCCTTGAGGGACCTTGTTCTGACATCAATTTCCAGGGTCTCAAAACATTGCCACAGGAGTTCTGCTCAATGCCAAAAGGCTGTTGCAAATACAGGGCTCATCATATAAATACTATACCATTGGGCCCCCAAACCATCCTTTTTATAGGTACCACGGTACCTAGATTTTGGAGGCTCAAAACCTACCCCGTTTTGGGCGTTCTTGGGGCCCTTGGTGCCTGGTATCAACCGGTGAGAACCCACAGATGCGCTTTCCCCCCGGCACATTGCTGCAGAATTTTGATGGACTTCCGCAACACCTTCGACCATGAAGGCGAAGCTGGCATCCATCGAATCTTCCAGGAGCGCAGTGCTGCGCTGTTCAGGGACAGGGTCTCCAGGGGTGAGTTCACCACATGGGATCGTCGGATATCGTCGGGGGATAGGCAACTTGCCGACCATCCCCTGGTAGTTGAGTAGAATGGAGTACTCTGCATATATCGGACACGACATTGTCAATATACGACCCGACAAAGAAAGTTTGTTTGGTGGAAGATCAAATTATACACATTTGTACATGCACGAAGCTCTTGGTGCTTACGTACGGTATCTATGTACGGTGTTTCTGATATGCATCCATATGCCTCAGAGCCATCTTGAAACATGCTCAGGTGCTATGGAGAAATCTTCGGTAACCGTGTGACAGGTAGGGTTACTGGACATTTGAATATGGCTGTGGGCGCCAAGTGATCGGCTGTGCCCATTTATGGACCGATTGGCAGTGAAAAAAACATAGGCGCATTCTGTACCCCAGAACTTGTGCCTCGACTAGTCACCATGTCTGGGATGGTACTTCAAGCCATGTCCCAGGTATTGTGTCCTGCGTTTGCTTTTTCAGAAGCGTTATTTGTATTGGGTTTTGATCATGTGTCGTCACTCCCTGACCAAGAAGATATCACCAACCACTCTTACACTCTTAATATCCAATGACAATGCTTAATCACAAATAAGCAACATGAAGAATCATCAGTCCTATCATTAGCTACTAGCAAACAGCAACGGGGTTCATGCACAGGACTGGCACCATCGAGAAATCAAGCAAAGTGTGGCTGGATGGCAACTGCGTGGCGTTACCCTGCAAACCATTAAACCTGCGATAGTCGGTGGTTCGAAGCATCCCCAGAAACGCCGGCTTATGTGGTTTGGAATCCACTTGAGCCCTTGCCAAAGTTTGTGCTTAATGATTGATCACTTATGTCCCACTAGGGCTTGCGAACTGCTTTGAATTGATTTTCGAGGGCCATGGCTTCCTTGCAAAACCGAATGTACAAAATGATTTCCTGCCTTAAGGTTTTGCCTCTTGGAACAGGCCACCGTTTGGCCATTGGATTGATTGAGTTTCCTGACATACTTATTGTTTAACCTGGCCCTATCCCTATGCTTCCAGTTTCCCCTAGGTAAACAACCCCCAACAACGATGGTAGAAACTTCCCTACTAATTTAAAATGGCAACTGGAAGGGTAGGGTTGGGAGGAATGGATGACCAGCAACCCGTCGCTTTTCGAGCGTTTGGTGGATGGTCGTTGTTGGTTGGTTCTTTTCATATGCCTTGTATGATGGCGAATGACAGGAAGATTATGTTTCATTGATGATTGCTGGTTTCAGGCATATTTAGGATGATAGATTGCAATGATGGACATTGCTTGAGGAAGTCAAAATCACAAAGCGAAGAGAAAGAGTGAATGTAAGCATGAAGAGAACACTTATCTACCAAACCTATTTTCTGTACATCAATACTGTACATGCACTGTGCGTCATACTCTGCTAATGATTGAACAAATTGTTAAGCATTATAATCCCTATATGATCTATTAGCCATTGTCAATCCCTAACATAGTAGTTTCCCTGTGTGATTAAACAAATAGTTAGCCATGTTTGCTATGATCTGCAGTTCTGTTACATAGCAATGCTAACATGCTGAGGCCGATCGGCAGAAGGCTGTGCTTCCACAAGCCGAGTCCAGCCAGGGGCCCAAGGTTCACTGGTGGATGGGTGGTGAGGAACGGTGGATTTTTGTAGCAGAAAATGGTGGGTCAATGGTTGGTTTGGGGGTCGTTAATGGCGGGTTAATGGTGGGTAAGTGGCTGGTTGATGATGATTGGATATTGGTTGATTGTGGCCAACAACGATGGATATAATGTTTGAAAGCTGTTGCTGAGAAATGATCATGGTTCTGAGTCACTTATGAATGGTTCACCATTGTTGATACTTGTCAACAATGGTTAGGTCAATTGCTGGTCAATTGCTGGTTAACAATGCACACCAGTCGATTATGCTTTGCCCACCCAGTTGTTGTGCAACTACAAGCTAAGCTGGATTGGTATCAGGAATGACAGTTATCATGGGCACACTGGCTTTAATCATTGCTATGCCCGTGAGTACTCGTTAATCTAATCCATCGGTCTAGGTATAAGCCACAAACATGGGTATGGGTCAAAACCTTGCGCCCCCGGTGTACCATCGTAATGAATTTGCTCAGCTGAAACATTTACAGATGGGTCCAGAAGTGGTGTCCCCAAAATGGATTCCCAAATTCCAATCATGATCACATCCCAACGATGGATCCCCATATTTCAAAAGGCGAAACTTCCAAGGGATCACTTCCCACCGGTGGATCCGACAGATTCTTTGCGGACCGGAACTTCCAAGGCATGAAAGAAGTCAAGGACGGTCTTGGCTTCGCAAGCAAGTACCGTCAGGCACAGATCTGCGGAGATGCCATCCATATAGCACTGGATTTGGATATGTCAGATGGATATATTAGCCACATGGGGTATATCCAAGTCTTCTCCCAAAGTTGGATGGGGATAAAACTCAGACTTCACGACTTGATTTGAACAATTTCCCCGATTTTTTAGTGGAACAAGGGATTTGACAGTGCTGACAGTGATGACATTTCGGATGACATGTTTGATCTGCTCAGATTTTGGTAGTTGACATGTCAACCACACCTGAGATATTTGCAGACAAATCAAACACATGCGTGAAAAAGAAAAGTTTCATGAAGTTCAACCATTTGGAGCAATGGACCAGTCATTATTTGCGGAACTTGTGCGTTCTTTCAAAGGAACGATGCACCTCTAACTGCGACAACACCTTGGATACATCCAACTGCTTCGCAGCATCGTTCAACCATGGACATAGTCAGCGTCCTATGGATTCTCCAAGGTAACCAGTCTTCAGGATCAAGATAAGGATGCACTTTTACACAGCTTTGGCTATCCATGGAATGAAGCTACTAAAGTTTCTGTGCACACATGCAGCATGCATACATATCATACATGACTGTACATCAACTGACATGTAATTCCTTCCTACCTACCTACCTGCACAGACACACATATCAAATATATGTATATACATAAATATATTTTTAGATATATATATATATATAGGTAGATAGATAGATAGATAAATAAATAGATAGATAGGTAGGTAGATAGATAGATATACATTCATGAATCCATGTATGTAGACATATGTTTATGCATATGCAAACGTGTGTATAAGTATTCGCATTTTGATATGTATGGCACATGCCCCTGGGTAGCCGCTAAAGCACACAAAAAGAAACGCGAAACTACTTGTTTTTTAACAATAACTATCCATTTCCAGGGGATGTTTGGCATCAAGCTGTTGCAATTGGCCAGGACGGAAAAGTGGAGTGGGAACGTGGAAATCACGAAGATGCCTTGAAGGTGGGGTTCTTCGGAGCCAAGACACCAACCAAAGGAGGGGGTTCACCGACGTTGGTTGCTCAAACCGCAGGGCTTTGAACTACCGTGGTTGGAAAAGAACATTTGGTGGTTCCAATTAAGGTCACAACTGCTGTAAAAGGCAACCTTGAAGCAAGACAAGGGGATGTAACCAGCAGGCATGTCCGTTGATCTACGTATGACTATGTGGGTTATTCAATTATTCAAATCGGATTGTTTGTAGCTTCATTTGTTTGTTTGCATGTTGTGATATCAGCCCTAATGTTTTTAAGGCTATGGGCGTAGAGTGAGAGTACCTCCTTTAGTTGGTGCACTATTACAGAAAGGGACGCGATAACCAACCGGATGTAGATTCTACAAATTGAAGTTGGAAATATGATTCAAGCCATTCACAATTCCACGATGATCATCTAAATGAGACACCTCCTAGCTTCGATTGCCAATTTGCACTGTGCTAAGCATGATTTCCAAGGCGGGGACGTAGATAAGCGCGCAAACCTGCGAAAGCCGTGGTGGAAGTGTCGTTGTCGTCCGCGGAAGTCGATGTTTCTTGGACACCAAAGATTCACGAAGATTCCTTTTTGTTTCGCGCACTTGATGCAAGAGAAGAACAATGCAGAAAACCTGAAAGACCAAAACACAACAAGAGAAAGCAGAATGACAGATATCCAGCAGAATTTGTTTAGCAGAGTTTATCTTCTGATTGTAGCGGAAGTTGAAAGTGTTTCACGGGTGGTAGCCTCAAATCAATGGTGTTCTTATCCCCCCTCGGAGCTCTGGGTGAAATATGGGTTGAGTACTGCCAGGGTGTTCTCACAAGCCGGTTGCTTTCAAGTCCTTGGTGAAACTACAGGGACTTCAAACTGAATTTCCCTGGCGAATCCTTTCTGGTTGGTGGTATGATTAACATGTTTTATTTTCCCGAGTGATCATTAACACATGGTTGGTTGACTGATATTTTTCATAGGGGTTTAAACCACCAACCTGCTTTGTTTGTCAGCGATGTTTCTAATTAATTTCATGACATGAGGCTTGCACTTAGGTCATGGCCTTAGTTGTCCCCCTGTGTTGCCCGTGATAGGCAAACGCGTTTGATCACGGCCAGTAGATAAGGTCATGGTTGCGCGGCTGGTCGGCTATTTCAAAATTCAACCTCGGTGTCATCCCCGGATCACCAAAAAAGGGGTTTTATCCATCACAGAGACGCGAAAGCTTTTTTTGATTTTCGGGTCCACATGATCTCCAGCACAAGTTCTGCTTGCACAGTGGGTTCTGCTTTCATGATTGATGTTAGAACTCCATGCACTTGGTAGATATTGAAGATATAACTTCAATCATGGGGACACATAACAATGTTTATGTTCTCCCAGCCACGTTGGTTAATAACACAAGTTATTGATGTGGTCATGGGTGAAACCCTGTAGCCCCGTTCCCCCATCAGTAACCATTGTTTTCCTTATTATTCTTTGGTTATTTCCCTCCATTATTGATTGGTTAATATTGACCCATAGCCATGTTAGAACCCCATGTTTCGCTGTATCCCATGTTTCGGTCTTGGATTCTATCCACTGATCTCCAGCTCTCAGGCGTGGCGTTTGGGCTGCGAAGCTCTCCAGAGGCACCGACAAATGGCAAGGGAAGGAGTCGAGTCAAAGGGCAGCAATGATTTGGCTATGAGTCAATAGTGACTGCAACCAATGATAGCTGGTTAATGGTTCATGATAGGGGATGATAACTAACAATTGTAGGGGATATATGCCAACTGTATGGCTTCGGGTCAATATTAACCATCAATAATGGCTTACAATGACCAACCAAATCATAGGGAAAACGAGCTGGTGAATGATAGGGGAACCAGGGGGACTAAGGGTTTTTACACTAAGGGGACCCCCCCACATGATCCCATAACAACCATTTATAGGAATGAACCAACCATTTTTAGGGTCCCCTCTTTTGAGAAACCACAATTTGTCGTGCGTAAGCCAGGACTTGAGGACCCCAAAGTTATGGTTGGTTTATTAATGTACACTATGATTCATACCGGATGATAATTTGGGGTACCCCGATTTTGAGAAATAACCATGTGGAGAAACCAACCCACACGTTTGGGATATAGCCAAGAATGGGGGGGTATAACATCAGTCATGGGGTATATAATCAACAATTGGTCATGATGGTCCTGGCCTACCGCAACAGGGTATATGAAACAATGTTGATTGTTAGTTGATCTACCATGACCGTTTCATCTTTGCGGTTTATCCAAAGACCAGATATGGTGGTTTCTCAAAAAAAAGGGGTACCCCCAAATTGGTTGGTTTATTCCTATAAGTGCTAAATAAGCTGGATTATTTGGGGGTACCCCTATTTTGAGAAACCAGCCTTTGTTACCAATAG
>VSDK01022771.1:346834-354280 GCA_009767595.1 Symbiodinium kawagutii
CCCTGTTATTAACAAATGATTGGTTGGTTGACAAATATTTTTCATAGGGGTTGAAACCACCCACCAGGCCAGGTCACCAAGCGGAATCTGAACCATGAAAATGGGATGCTTAACACACGACCCATTCGTAGAACCTGAATTTCAACCGAAGCAATTGGGCATGACTCGTGAGGATGACCATTGGGGATGCTCAACATTCATAAACTGAAAAGATGGTTGGTGTCCACGGTCCAGTGAATGCCCACTTCGTAAAAACATGAAGATGGCTTGGAGTGTAGATGTAGCCATCCAAGATGGCTTGGAGTGTGGATGAATAGTTCTGAGCCACTTTGATTGCTTGATTGTTTGCTTGCTTGATTCATTGGTTGATTGATTGCTTGATTGATTGGTTGATTGATTGACAACACAGTATATCAGCAGCAAGTATTGATGTGTACCTTCCAATTCTTTTTAGTATGGCTACCTATATTGTCAACACGTGTCAGCTTGATGATTATAGACTACAGAACTCTTATTTTCCAGCCCTGATCAACAATGATTAAGCACTCATTAGCCATCATTAAAAGACAATTGTCAAGCATCATCAACCATTATCAACCGCTGTGGACTGAAGCAGGCATGTCTCGTATGCCGGCACCGGAGCTAGCGCGGCAGGTTTGGGAAGATTGAAGGAGGTCGAAGCATGTTGGAGCCCTCAGCCACCCAGAGTTTCCAACTCAACATGGGGGCAGAATTACGCCCTCATTAGCGGTGCCTTACTGGTTAAGTTATGGCCAACCAAAAAAGAAGCGACTTGCAGATCGTCTCTTTTTTTGAAGTTGATATTGGCGTATGACATGCTTGATCATTGCAAGATACCACCTATGATTGATCATTGATGACCATGGAAAGTATATCATTCCAACGTTTTAAGGTTGATCATGATTAAGCATGGAAATCATCAAATGTCAGGGAACAGCATTTGTGGTTTTCGATTGTACAGCTGTTCTGTTGGATGTTACACCTGGCACAGTGATCAAAATTAATAAATCCATACTATCAAGAACCCGTGGTTCGGTAAAGACAATAGAAATTGTTTGCGGAACCAATTGTTTGAACCAATGGTTTGGTAAAGGCCTTAGAATTTCTGATTAATTCGATTCAAAAAAAAACTCTGTAAGATTCTTGTTGGCGGTGTTCGAGCTACATCTATTCCGCCACAGACAAAGAATGTGGGTAATACATGGCTTAATTGATGATATTAAGCCATTGCTGGTGGCGGCCAGTATTCTAACTATGGGTCATCACAACAAACAATAGTAAGGTTCCGGGCAATTCCCAACGTTTCCCCCGGACCTTACAAGGACACATTCAGTGGATCAAGTTGCGCGAAACTCTACCATGACATCAGGGATGGGCATCAGGGTTTCAATATACAGTATATATGATTAGTTTCGAGAAACAGCTGTAGAAAGATGTAGAAAACATACTTAGAATGGCTTGTAGCTAAATTAGGGGGTTATCTCGTGATATTGGCATCTACAAGCTGACAGTTATGCGAAGCAATATTTTGTTCGTATAGCGAAGCTCATAGCTAGTACACAGTATTTTAGAGGGTTACTGTTCGTAGTAGATCAGGATCATTATGTTGAAATACGATGATTTTATACCACGAGCATCAGAGATCTCATAGCTTGGACTCATCCCACTTCCATTTGTTCCCAGCCCCTAATTTGGTGCTGATTTACGTCCCAATCTTTCTTGGAGAGCATTGGTCATGCCAAGCTATGGTGGTACCTGGTCCTGCCGATATCTCGGTCCTACGTTAAGGAGCCTGCCAGAAACCGACAGACTGATGGGTTGGACTTCAAAGCTTTCACCATCCATGATTACAACTCTACCCCTCCCTTGCGACATGGCAACTCGTAACCACCAGTTATTCATTGTCACCGAGAATCGGAACAGTGATGATGGACCGTAATTAGTCATGTTTATCCATCATTGACCATTATCATTATTGATCAGTACCGTAAATCACATCAAGCGTCATGAGTCACATCATCCCGACCAGATTGTTTACTTGGGTTTTTGCTGGTTGCGTAGCTATAGGTTTCTCAGCATAGGGGACCCCCAAAATCATCCAACATTAAGCAGTTGCAGTAATGACCTTCCCTATGGCTTGAGACACCACCATATTATAGCTTCTATTGGTGCTTGGTCTTCCACTGTGGCCGCAGGTCTGACGATGATTGACAGCATTGCCGTCGGAAGCTGGGAGTCTCAGAGCGGCGGCCAAGCAGATCATAACTTGTAGATATTTGTGATAGCTCAAGATAGGGCTACCCCAAAATGGTTGGTTTACTACTGAAAAATGATGATTAATGGATGATTTAGGGGTCCCCTATTTTGAGAAACACCCATATTTGTGATAGCTCAATAAGCAGCAAAACAATCATTTTATTAAAACAACGGTAACGGTACAACGGTGTAATGACCATACTTGGTTGAATATATCAAAGTATGATCTGCTTGGTTAAGAAGATGTAATAATGACAAACAACCATTTGATAGCTTAACAACCCACAGGACAACCATGTTAAACAAGCAATGGTGTAATGACCCTAATGTTTTTTTAAACAGACGTACATAATGTAGTTTTAATGCAACGTTATCAGCCCAGGACAACTATTGTAAACAAAATTGTTCAGAGCTTAATGATTACTGCCGGTTGATGATCAGGAGACCATAGCCAACCACACGTATGCAGAAGTACGTACATGTAGATGCATGATATATTGTTCTATATGTGCATGTTGTTTGATTTGTTTTGCAGATGCATGCATTTATATATCTTATGAGAACAATGCATGAAATTTGATAATTAAAACACCATTACACTACGTATCTCTTCATACTTACTCTTTCAATTTATTTACAGACAATTGTACTTTCGTAGATCATGTTTAACTACAACACATATTGAAGTACAGTATATCATTTTTATTTGTCTCATGTTTCATTTCAATATGATCTAGAAACATATTTATATATATTTATATTTATGTATACATATACGTTTTTTATTTATATATTTATATTTATATGTATATAAGTATACCCACGTCAAAATATACTAAAATATGTCTCTTAAGAGATATCTATCAAGGCATATCTATCACTGCTACTGCCCTTTGGGGTGGAGCCGCCTCGCTCGCCGTTCCCAGGACCGGACCGCGACCGCTTGGAGCAAGACACCGCCGCCAAGCGCGAGAAGGCCATGGCCGTGCCGGGCGGTGGATGGATGGTGGACCATGGGTGGATGGTGGTGGGTGGATGGTGACATATGGTGATGGGTTGAGGGATGGTTAGATTAAGGGTTGATGATTTATATGGCAAGCTGAGTCACAACGAAGCCCAAGTTGATGTGGTTGGCAAGGATTAATGACTCCAGCAACAATGGTTGGATGCAACCATCAGTCGATGTGGTCAGCTACCAATGCTGAGTGCACCCCGACAGCTTGGCAGTCACTGGTCATGGCGAGCTATGTGAACGGCGGCTTTGACTTCCCCGGGGTTTCCCAGAGGACGGTGACAATCGAGGATCCATGACTCGTTGGTGGATTATAAGTGGTTAATAAGCAACAAATCAAACAGCTAGCAGTTCATTGGTTTTGAACATGTGTTATTTTCCCTTTATTTGGGAGGGGTGGTTGATTGATTCATATTTTTGAGAGGGTTGAAACCACGAACAAGCTAAGCAACAAGTGATTCTATCCACGGTTGTTCACAGTATGGATAGCGATAGATATTGGACAACTGTTCTTGGGCACCATTGGCTCATAATCAATACACCTCAGAGCACAAAGTTGGCGCATGTTCAAGAGACATTTTGACCAATGCTTTGGGGGTTGATGCAGCTCCAAGACTATCAATGAGGATATGCCAACACGTGTCAACACGCCTAGTTGGGGTTCCCATATAGCATTTGCTTTGCATGTTTACAGTATACTTTTGTGGGAGGTCTAGATTCTGTGAATGTCGAAAATCACCGATCGGGCAGAAAATGTACACATTGTAGTGTACATATTTTTTCTTTGTGTATTATCTAGGGAGACAAACATGATATGCTTACATAGGCAGGGTTTACAAATCTATACATCAAAGAAACACATATAAGTGATACAGAGTATACACATATTTACATGTTGTATATTCAGAAACAAATCTACATGTGTGTTTCAAAGTACGGGTACCTCCAGTCATCATCCCATATGACCCATATGATATGAATAATTTAGCAGTGATCGACCAAGAATAACTTTGGGGTCCCTATGGCTTGAGAAACCACCATATTGGTCTTATTGTTGCTTATTATCCCCTACTAGTAGCCAGATGAGCAAAAATTAACCTATTATTAACCATGGTAACCCCTACGAGATGTATAAATATGTGTACCCTATTCAGCCTATTCAGCTTAGCATGCTGCTAAGCATGCTCGTCTTTCGCAGGTGAAGGCACTCATTGACAGGGATGAGGTCGGGCCCTGCAGGATCGACCGTGAGGAACACAAGTAACCTGGCTATGACTTTTGTTTGGTTGACGAGATTGCAAACATACCGCTGACCAATGGTAGTTTGTTATTTGTCATGCAAAGACAACGTCATTATAGTAGGGCTCAATAGTGTTTTTTGATTAAGAATCAACACTACCCGCGGATTACTGATGGTTAATGATGGCTAGTTTTGCAAATAGTTGATAATGTGGTAGATCCTTTAATGACCAAAAATAATCAGCAACATTTGCTGCGCTTAGTAAGTGGGATTAAGAGTCAGCATCAACCATTACTAGCTAGGTTTATCAAATATCTATTTCGGGGGGGATGACCTACCAACAGCATGGTTATATGGCTGGCCAGTAGACCCTATGATTATCATTGATGGTAGATCACCTGATGGTTCCTTTCCCCAACATCAGCATGAGAAGCACGGTAATGTTTGCCCATTCCATTTTTTTCCGCATCTTTCATGGGATTCAGGGTTTATTTTGATTCTGATGATCAACGGATGGTGGTTTTACAATGGCAAACAATGGCAAACAATGGCGAATAGTGGTTGATAATGACCCAAACAGGTAGCACACAGTTTGATTTATCGGTTTGAACATCACGCCTTTTCTAAACGAATACCGAATACTATCAATGTTAATTAATCAACATGATCAACATTGATTCACCATATGGCTTTGGATCAAGAGCCTCTGTACTGCTGGCGAACAGCGGATAAATCACCCAACTAGTCCAGCTCATGGGACGTTCATTTATGCTCTTGGCTTGGTGGTTTGACCCATTTTCATTGTCAAAGGTAGAGTTAGTAGCAAGCACAAGACTGGAACTCAAGTATTGGTTGTGTATCTGAAGGTAGGTAAGCCATGGTACTGTAAGCCAATTTCTTTGCTAAAAATGGGCTGTCATGATATTGCATGACCTTTGTTTGCGGTCAAGTTGGTCATGTAGGGATCTCGACATCCGCGCTCCGTTTTGTTTGCACCATCGAATGAACAGCGTTTGGCTGAAGTGTGTACAGCAAAAGTTGGAATGAATGGCTGATCACTTGCTTCAAATTGGCTTGGCCGACCAATCAGCACCAACGTCGCTGAAACGCTCAGTAAAGCACCTCACATTATTGGAACTACCGAGAACCACCTGATTTGGGCCTCTCCTCAGGTTGCTTAACCATGTAAAAACGATTCCGATTCTTCTCAGAGCTTTAACCATTGTTATTGCACGTCGTTGCCAATAACCGTAGTGAAGTATTAGCACATTCATTCTTAATCATTGTGAATAACCGCAATCAGAACCATGGTGAACAATATTGTAACCATGGTGAATCATTGACACATCATTGCTATTCCGCTTGATTCACCGACTCGGCACTGGCCTCAAGGGCCCCTGGAACAAAAATTCACAACCCCTGAGAGGGGGCTTTGATGTAGGGACCATGAAAAAGAGTGACGGTGAATCCGAAGGTCTTAGTCCTACATAGTGATCATGAGCATTTCATGGCTGTATTTCATCAAAAAATCGTAACTATGTGACCATGTGTACTTACTCCAGCCTATAATTCCCCCACTTCCCCACCTTTTCCCTCCACTTCCCCCACTTCCCCACCTTTTCCCCCCTTGGTGACCCCCAAAAAAGCCACCACTTGCCGCTGCTTGCCGCGCCCATGGCTGCTTCGGTGCGATCCGAACGCCTGGCAACGCCGGGTGGTGCAAGCGTTCGGTCGGTGGCCAGCTCCAGCAGAGCGTCCTCCATCTACAGTGCCTTGGAACGGCCATGGGGATTCTGGCGGTTAATGATGGTTGAAGGGGATGGGTTTTCTGGTTTTCAAACACTTTTTGTACGGGGATTTGGCCATGGGTCAACATTAACCAACTGATGGCTAATGGTTAATATACCAGCTATATATGGCCATGGGTCAATGTGAATCAACCAATAAAATAGCTGGTGAATGGCTACAGCTACCAATTATAGGGGATATATACCAACAATATATGGCTATGGGTCAATATTAATCAACTAACGGGGGATAAGTTCACCAACAATGATAAGGAAAACAATGGTTAATGATAGGGGAACAAGGGGTACAGGGATTTGGTGAGTTTGGATGGTGAGTTTTGATGGGGATTCTGGTGGTTAATGATGCTTGAAGGGGATTAGTTTTCTGGTTTTAAACTATTGTATAGGGGTATTATAGTGGTTGATAATAGGGGAGAATAATTGCAACAGCAATGGGTAAAGAACTACTGGTTGGTGGTTTGATTGACATGTTGATTATTTTCCCACATGTATTCACAAATGGTTGGTTGGTTGACAAGCGTAATTTTCATAGGTGTTTTCAACCACCAAGCAGTTTTGATGATGAAAAAGAGGCAGTGAGCCTTGATCAAGCCAGAGTTGGTTTGTGGTTTCGGTGTGGTTTGATGGTGAATCTTGATGTTACATCTGCAGTGTCCTCAATATATTCCATGATGATCACCATGGCAATGGCTCAACATCGTGTCATCTCATTTGGAGATCCTGCTATATCCAGATATTCCCGATGAAGGTAACCATCACCAGAGCCATGGGTCCTGGGTTTAGGAAGTGACCATCAAAAGCTGGCGACAATAACCAGCAATAACCACCGGTAACCAACAGCCAGGTTCTGTTCGTTCCCTTCATTCCTGGGATGTTCATCCGAAGCCTGAAACTGAATCACAGCCACATGTTTGTAGTTCCTAAAGTGGGAGGGGGTTACCCCAAACGGTGGACAAGGGGTAACAGTGGTTAGCAGAGGCAAGAAACGATTGATAGCGGTTAGTAGTGGTTGATGATGGTTGATGATGATTAATAACAATGATTATATGAATAATATTTGATTATGCTGAATGATGATGCTTTATTATGGTGAACGGTTTAGTTGATAT
>VSDK01022771.1:354290-365066 GCA_009767595.1 Symbiodinium kawagutii
CAGGAATGGTGGTTGACAATTGTTGACTTCCATACTTGACTACCACCATTTGTGTCATCGTCTAAGGATGTCATGCACCCGATGATACTGTCAAGACCATGACTAGTACTCCTCAAATCATCATTAGTCATTTCGTACCGACACTACCAATCAAAGTGATCGTATGTAATCAGGTGCTGATGTTAATTCTAATAATCATTTCGAAGTCATACCGATGATCCCCAGTTATTCCAACCTATCATAATAATATACTGGGGGAAGATAATTTCTGAATGAAAATAATGATTCCAACCCCCAGTTCCAGGTTGCCTACCATTTTCTGCTCGTGATCCCCGTGCCTTTCCACTAGCGGGTGCATCCAAAGAGCACGAACGACTGCACCGTCGATTCCACGACGATGCCGCCGGGAAGCGGATCTCCTGGTGGCTGACACAGAGAGATAAATCCAACGAAACTTGACTGGGAACGACGAAGATTCATCAAGTTTTCGTGCATTTTTTTCGGTGAAAACCCAATGGGTTGACCATTGGGACACTTGAGTATACCTAAGTGATATAAGTTGATATCCCAATGAAACTGCAAAAAGTTAGGTTGTGTTTTTCATTCCAGAGCATTCATATTTATAGTAAATGCTAAGAACATAGTGAACTGGCGAGTTTGAACTCATCTTTGGGTTCCTTCTGATCCAATGCAATTTGCATCAGTTTTTCTATATTTCAATGCATGATTGTTGTTGGCTGTTGCATGCTGGTCTGACGATGTGCCATGATCCCACCAGGGAAGCCCAAGAATCAAATTTGCCAATAAAGCAGAGGCGTTTTGCTGCTGATTCCAAGGCAGGTCCAGTAGTATGTCTCTGTAAATGCATGCTGATTTTAGTTTATCCACACGTCCATCCATTGTATTTCAGAAGGGTACATAAGGGTACCATTAATATCCACTAATTAGATTGCACATGAGCTGTTTGCTCTAGAAGCAGGCGTTTGCCATAGAGGAATGCTGTTGCCAGACTAAATACAGTAGTTCGGCACTGTTGTCTCTTCAACTTGGTTGTGATAACCAGTTCTGACAGAAATTGGATCAACCAACAGCTGGTCCTCTCCAGGAATACGTCAAGAGCCGTGGCTACGTGGTGGGTGGCCCATCTGTGGTGGATGAGATCCCAGCGGAAAAGGATGGCCCAGTAGCCAAGCGCCTCACTAAGGCATTCGAAGGCCGCCGTGCGAATGGGTGGGTTTCGTTGGATGGTGAAAGATGGTGATAGCAGTAGTGTAAAGTCATGATAACCAATGGTGATACTGGGTATATTTCATGGTAGTTAGTGATTAATCAAAGGTAATATCAGTAATATCTAATAACCACTAGTGATTAATCAATGGTAAATAGTCAATCATAACCAATGGTGATAATCAATGTTATAGTCAATGGTAATAAGATATAATAACCACTGGTTGCAGTCATTGATTATCATCATTGGCTATCACCATCGCTTTTAATCAATTGGGTATAATGGTTGCTTATAACGATATGGCAAATCATCCTTGTTTAAGAATTCACAGTAGTAAACCATCCATTGTTGGCAGTATTATGAGAAACCACCATATCAATGGTAAACCATTAAGTCATGGCAATAACATATAATAACGATTATATATAATCAGCCATGAATCGTGTCTACCACAAGTCATTGTAACAAACATGGCATCATGCGTCATCCAACAATCCCACCCACATGGAGGGACCACCTGCCGGCACTGCCGGGCATCCCCGCCAGCAGGTGCTGCCGGCCGTCGTAGCTCCAAGATCAAGGAGCCCGAGCCCTTCGTGCCGAAGGATCCAGCCTTTGAGAACCCCAAACAGGGCGCCTTGGAGCGTTGAGCGGTGGATGTTGGCACCAGTGAGTGGCCAACGGAAGAAGGAGACGGTTTGCATCTGCCCTTATTGGATCTTAGTGGCTGTTACTACTGGCAAGTAGCAATTGATGAACATGTGAGGCAATACTACTGGCAATTGATAGCGATCAATTATCATGATTCCAAGGTAAGCGATGTTGGTTGCTGTTCATCATAGCAGTTTATGATGCTAAATTGTTCATGGCTGACAATGGTTTATATGCTTCCTCAGAACATAAGTCAACAGCATACATTTTCCGTGAAACATCTCTCCAAGGGACTATCAATCCAGCCTGAACCGACCACTCTTGACCAACATGGTACAAACACAGCCCAAACACAGCCTTTTCGGTAAAAGGGTCATGGGAGGTCATGACTTTCAGAGAGTCTCTGGGAATTCCATTGTCGCGAAGGCGTTACGCCATGGATCCATATTGATCCAATGGGTTACCCCCAAATCATCCATAACCTAGCAATTTATAGTAGCAAACCAGCCATTTTGGGGGGGTCCCCTATTTTGAGAAACCAGCAATTCTTGGTTTGAGAAGCAGCCACTGTTGTGTGGGTGTATCACTGGTGAATCATTCTGGAATCAATCTCAAGCCTGGCTCGTACTACTTGCTATGGGTTCTCCCTGGTTGTTGATCAACCATTGGCTGATCTCAGCGGCTTATTGTTGTTTGATAGGGAGGCATATAGTGCATATCCATTGTTCGTCATACTGGAAACATCGACCGAAGGAGCCCGAGCCAGATGGCTAGATAATTATGAGCACAATCCATTTTAAACCATATGCAAGCGGTCATTGACCACCGGTATCCATTGTTTATCCACTATTGACCCTTATTCCGGCCTAATGATGTACACCAATATTTTCCATGCATCCGTTACGTTAAACCAGCCCTCAACCATCTCAACCATATCAACCATTATAATCCATCATCAAGCATCATCAATAATCATTACATATTTAACCCTTCATGAACCATTAGTGTGACTTTGTTTGGCTATTCTCAACCACTTTTCCAGCATCATTAACCACTATCAAATCATGATTGACCAGTATCAACCATTACCACCTCTATATCATCCATTTCAAACCATCTAAAGTACGTCATCCCTCAGCCCTTACTAGTTGATTATTGCTCAGCTTGTATATTCCACTGCTAGTGGTGCCAAAGTGTAAGTCCTTCATCACCACTAGTTACCTGTTATAGCTGGTGATTCCTCATAGCTGGTGATCCTTATAGTGTAAATCGTTCATTCCTTATAGCTGGTGATTCCTCAGGTTATGGTCACCATGGCCCAGGTTCGGAGCTACGTGACCTGGCAGGCCTGGAGACCAGCAGAGGCAGCACCATGCGTCAGATCTTGGAGGATCAGAGTGGCGCGGTCAACGCAGCAGCGCCTGGGCTAAGCGGCTGGGGGATGGTGCTGACCTGGGGTGGGTGGGGTGGGTGATGTCGGTTGGTTGGTGGGTTGGAACCAAGTGATTGGTTGGTCTGTTGGGATTTGTTGGTTATTGAGTTGGTGGTTTGCGTGGGTTTGAATCGAGACTTTGCAAATTTGATCCGGTCCTTGCAAGGCAAAGGGTTTTTTGCCTCATCCAACTCGTCCAAATCATGTGATGTCTTTCTCAAGCGGATCGACTTACACCAGCGGGTCTCCTTCTGGGCCCTCACAGGAGCAGGGGCATTTGTTGATTCAGCAGTTCGTTTGTTGTGGATTCAATGACTTGCTATGCATCAGACTACTTCACCAAACCTCACGGCCCTTGCTATTCCTATATTGCCTATGGGTGACCCGTACGTACCCTGAACGGCTGTTCACATCCACAAAATGAACAAACTACCCAAGCTTTTGGATGCGAACGTGGCTTGACCCGTAGCACAGAATGGCCTAGGTGGTCTTGCTGATTAACCAGTCACTCGCCATCAGCTAGCCATCAACTATGACCATTGATAAACCATCATCAACCAGCATTGACTAGCAACCAACCATCACTTGATCATCAACTAATACCCCTAAGCATGAACATGGACTTCCCATCAACTAAACGTGGTTCCCATATTAAATGGTCAACTAACAATCAACGTATCATCACCGAAGCATGAACTTACCATCAATTAAACATCTCTTTGGGGGAACCTGCCGAGGAACTCGCGACATCCCACGGTGGAGGAGCTGTCTCCGGCAGACGTGCCAGGGCTTCCATGTTGATCCACAGGCACTATTCCGTTGCACAACGAAAGGTTGGGTTATGGATGGTTGGTTGGTTAATAGGGGTTAATAATGGCTAATAACGGTTAATCATGATTGATAAGGTTTGATCATGGTCTCAGCGTTGTCAATGCTTCAGACTGAGAGCAACAGAACCGTGGGGACCAAATCAACTGTGATGTGCCCACTGACTACACGATTATAATCATATAGCTGCAGATATTTTGGTTGTTGTGGTCGCTATTGATACTGTACTTGCGTTATCCCTACCTACCCGCCAAAGTCCAATCAGATTTATTACGGTCCCTCATGAATAATCTCAACTGGTCTCTCATCTGTGGCAGGGGGAGAACCCAAACTGTTGCAGTAGGGGGTTATACACTAGCGTCTTTGGACAATTCTCAAGGTGCGAGCATTTCCATCACAGTCCGGTTTTGAAAAAGAAACACGTTCGCTTTGTGGCGGACAGTTGTTCGAAACAACAGAGCCCAATGTAACACAACCAATGGTGGTTGCTTGTGTGGCAGCGCAACACAACCTAGAAAGCATTGCCATAGTGGTCATTGATAGAATACCGTGTTGCAACCTCTGAGAAACCTCTATGCACCATCCATTATCATAAACCAGTATCAATAAATATCAATTAGCCTCTACAAACCACTCGTCAATGATTATTGACTATAATTCATCATTCTCAACCATTTTATCAACCACTATGAACCATGATCAAAGCTGTTGAAAAACCGAGCATTGGGGCTCCAGCTTCAACTCTTTTCTCCGCGATGAGGCGAGAAATCGGATGGTTCCCAGCGGAAGAAGAGAGCCTTGGGCACTGTCGCCGCGGGTCGCAAGGTCATTGGAAGCCAACCACGAACTGAAGGTGTCAAAGTGCCTTGGTGGAGCTGAAGTTGGAGAATCTACCAGGTCGCAATCCCTGAGCGCAGCCAGTGACCACTATCGGTAACCAACCGCCAACAGCCACGGCAGAAACCAGCTGGTTGCCTACGATTTCGTGGGAACTGGAAGCGTAGGGAATGCTTACTTGTGAGAACAAGCTACAACACAGGTGTAATGCATGATCATGAATATGCGTATATGTTTATACTGTATGTTTGCGTCATCAGAAATGATTGCATGACTTTCAGTGGTGGCAAGTTGCAGCCATCCTTCGCTTGGACGTGTGTGAGGAGCGTCACCCGCAGATTTGTGGATCCATGCGGTTGGTCATTTCCATTCATCCAAAAATTGGCTAAGTGAACATCCCAACAGTTGGACTAGTTGAGTATATCTTTATCATTAATAGGTTGTTTACCAGAATTAGAGGGTATCGACCCACTGCCATGTACGAAACGTTTTGACCGGAATAAATTGACTCCACAAAGGGTCACGAATAAACAGTGTCGCCTGTGTTTCCCACAGCACATGAAGAAACAGCCACTGGTTTCACCATGAATATAGCTTGTGATTCGCCGTTTAGTTCGTTAGCAATCGTTTTCAACAAAGTATATCATGTCTATCAGTATTTGTTAGCTATTGTTTGTTGATGATTAATCTCTATCACTGACCACAGTGAACCATTATTAACAGAAGTAGATGGGTATTGTTTGATTACCAACCCCTATGATTAATCATCATAACACCACTATTGTCATTAGCTTCTATTGTTGGTTACTAACCCATATTCATCGTTTTGAACCCCTGTCAATCATCTACTGTTGGTCACCCCTATCATTCAACACGATTCACCAGTCGTCTCAACCATCGGATTCACCACGGGGCGCTCAGGTGCATCCATCAGGGCAGGTGGCGCTCATTGATCAATTGATTTGTCGCGCGGACCGCACTATAGACTGGACCCAATCTTCACCATTTTAACCCCCCTTTATGAGTTTGGGCAATTAGTGGCTGATTGACGGTTGATTAGTTTATAATGTTGGACGCAATAGTATACCCCCCCCGGCCTGATTTTTTTTTAGGGGGGGGGTGTCTGCTTCGCAATTGTATATCTGAAATCGGGACTCTCCCCGAGGCTCTCCCCAAAGACTTCTCTTTTTCCTTGTTTTCCTTTTTTCCCTTTTTTTCCTTTTTTTCCTCTTCTTCCTTTCCTTTCTTTTTTCTTTCCTTTCTTTCCTTTCCTTTCCTTTCCTTTAACCACAGCTGAAACCATTCAACCACAATTAAGATAAATAAAGGAAAAAGAAAAAAATGCAGATGAACCAGAAAGGTTGTTTCTTATTGCAGTTGCTAATTCCAATTTATAATTGAAAATGCAAGGGCCTGCAAAGGGGTACCCTTTGTGGACCTGTTGTTTGCAATTTCTCAAAAGGATTAAAAAAAAAAGAAAACAGCTGTTTTGAACAAGGTCAAATTTTTGAGTTTGTAAAGGTTTGTTTTGCTCAATTTGACTTTCAATATGAATTCAATCACAATTAGAAACTTTAATTGCTAGTTTTGAGTTGGCTTTCTGGATCAATACTAAATTCAAATTAGCCCTTTTATAATTTTTATCAGGGGGAAATTTGATGATTTTGGAATTTTCTGGAAAATATATGCAGCTATTGTGAATGTGGCCCTATGATTGCACATGCTCTGGAACAAGTTGACATTCTGTAGTTAGTTCAATAAGGGCTAATTTAAATTTAGTAAGGGATGAAAAACCCAAATCTGGAAAAAGATTGCAGCTATTGCAATCGCTTCACTATTGCTCGTTTAATATTATTGGCCATCACGGGTTATCCCCACTTGCCGTGTCCCTTCTCGCTCTCGTCGCGCGCCTCAGGTGGCCACGACATCTCTGCGTCTCCTGAGAAGCTGAAGCAACACCTGGGCCACGTGGCGGAGAATGCTTCGGTCAATGATTCCCAACCGTGGTTAATAGATGTTAATAGAAGGATAGAAGGTCAAGGGTGGTTAATAAATGGTTAATAGATGGTTAATAGATGGTTAATGATGGGGATGGATGGTGAATGGTGGTTAGTAGATGGTTAATAGATGGTCAATAGATGGTTAATAGTAGTACATGGTGGTCAATGATGGGTTTAGAAATGGTCAATGATCGTTAATGAAGCTTAATGTAAACGATGGCTGATAAGGGTTTTCAACAATGATGGTTAACGATGGGTAATACCAATGATGTTTAAGAATACCATGACGGTTAAGATTAATTGTTGATTTTGTTTTTTGAATTAAATCTACCATTGACAAGGTTGTCATGGTCGATAAGTCTGTCATGTTTGATCAGGCTGTCATAACAGTCGTTTGATGTGCAGCCGGGGTTCGCGAAGTTAAGCTGAACCCTGCTAAGTTGCTGATGTGACCCCTACTATAACACACTATACCCATGACTACCAACCATGGTTAATACTAGCAATGATGGTCCATGATGATGGTTAATATTATGGTTTATACATTCATATTACATGCTTAACACTACTAGTACCAATGATGGTCCATGATCCTCGGCAGCGCAACTGTCAATCCAAACGTTTTAAGAATACTGAACATTTTACCCTCAGTACTTAGCACAAGCGGTTGGTAATAAGCCATGGTGGGATTCATTGCATCAGCCAGAGTTAACCACGTGTTTAATGTTTGCAGGATTCTCAAATCTTGATGCTGGGTCATTGTTGCTTTCCTTATGAACAACTGTCAAAAATGTTCAATACCATCAGCCATGTTAACTTATGACTATGTTATTGACGTGCTTGGGGACAGATACTTATTATTCATTCTTGATTCAGCAGTTTTGGTTGTGCAAGTATTGTAAAAGAAATTATTTCCCGTTGATCGTTATTCCGAATTATCGAGTCACAATTGATCGTATGTAGTTAAACAGCATTGCAGTGCATATTATTGACAGTTCACAGATGTGCACTGCAAAGTCTTAATAATCATAAATCTAAGAACTGTCAATCGTTATACAACTGTCGTAAGGCGTCATTAAGCATCAATTAACCACCAGTGAACCCTTGTAAAACCAGTATCAACCCATTCTCAACCAGCCATGAAACCATAAATTCAGCAACCATCAGTTGAACTTGCGCATCAACTAGCCAACCACCATCAACCACCATCAACCAACCACCATCAACCAACCACCATCAACCAACCACCATCAACCAACCACCATCAACCCCCAACCAGCATGATTTCTGACCAACCACCAACCACCACCCGAAACCACAGCCCCAACACCGCCCTCCCCGGTCCGCCTAGGTCGCCGGGAGTTCGATGGCGCCGCAGGGAAGAAATGCCTTGGTGAAGTGCAGCGTAGCGAAGGTCTGCGTCGCTCGGTGTACGACTGCGGTGCCAGGGTGGGTTTGGCAGATGACTATGGGTCAAGCAGTTAATCAACCCACTATAATGGGGGATAATGACCAACAATAATAGAGAAAACAATGGTTAATGATTGTCAATGATGGTGAACGATGGTGAACGATGGTTGATAAATTGATAAATCTGTTGATTATGATGGTTAGTGGTTATGATGATAATCACCAGATGAGGTAGTGGTTAATTAATGATGGTCAAATATGATTTAAAAGAACTAGGTTGGCCAATTTGATGAGTTGATGGTTAGTCGTTTGGCCGATGACTTGAGGTAATCAATGGCCATGGGTCAATATCAACTGTCTACAAAAGATGATAAAGGTTACGTAGCCGTTGGATTGGAGTGGTTTGTGGTTGATGGTTCATGGATTGTGATGGTTAGTAGTTAATGGTTGATGAAAGATGGCTGGTGGATTTTCATGGTTAGTGGTTGGCAATCAAATGTTGATAAAAGATGGTTGGTGGATTAGAATTGGTCATAGTGGTGGCTGATGTTGATTGTAGATGCTCATTCCTATAGACAGTTTTTTTGATGGTGCTTAATAGTGGTTAATAATGGTTAATGATGGTCAAATGATGGTTATATAATTAATGGGTCACGAGCACGAGTGACTTATAGTGGCTTGAAAATATCGGAAGTGGTGAATAAGGTGAATAGTTGTTGATATTGACTGAGAATGGTTACTTCACTACTGCTTATTGATAATGTTTGGTCACTACTGGCTAGTAGAATAGACTGATTGATTACCATATACTGGGTCATTGATGGTCAGCTTGATGGTGATGGATGACCGATATTCATGCTTACCGACAAATGTTTTAGGAATGGGGCACACAATTTTGCTGGTACATTTGGGCAAGATGGTGGCTTGTATGCTGGGAATCCTAAAGCCATTGCAGGACTGGCGGTATGCTGCCTACTCGACAAACAAAAGTGATGTTTCAAGTCGCCACAAGAATCGATGGTGATCCAAAGCGTTGGGAGCGGTCAAAACACCCAATCTCATCAAGACCGGTGTTTGTCAGCTGGTGTGACAACCTGTTCTTGCGTACAGCGCCTGACAGCCACGTAGATCAGCTCAAGTTTGTTGGTTGTTCAAAGAGCCAGACCTGGCTATTTTGGAGAATCATGATGAGTCATGGTATGAAATATGACCGTCATCAAGATACATCAAGAAACTTGAAGAGCTTTGACATGAACAAGATGAATCAAGATACTAATTAATATCATCGGCATCCTCGTTTTTTTCATGGCTACTATGTTTCAATCTTGGGACCCCCAAAGCCGTGCAGAATTTCACAAATGAAGACTATGTTGAACCCAAGAAATTTCTGCAGCCCAAGTCTGCAACATCCTGGTGACTCTGAGCAGATCCCAGGGAGGTTAGGGGGTGACTTGTTTCATAGACAGGTCCTTAATGGACACCTACAACGTACATCAACGTACAAAGTATGTGTAGACTATCTACTATATCGCAGGGTTGCGGATCGCAAGCCTGCACAGTTGGTAAACATCCCAAACACGAACAAATTAGCCTTTGTTGGGATGTTCACGTGCCATTTTTTGCTGGTTTGCTTTGCCCCATGCCCATAGTGTACATGCATGCATACGCTGCATATATGGTTCCGTGCTCCGTGTTCCCAGCCCCCCCCCCCCCCCCCGGGGGGCCAGGAACATGCTATTTGCAGCATTTTGGAGCCTTAGCCTCGCATTCGCACGCTATTTGCAGCATTTGGCAGCTTTTGCCTCCCAATTGCACGCTATTTGCAGCGTTTCGGAGCTTTTGCCTCCCAATCGCATGCTATTTGCAGCATCAGGGAGCTTTTATAATGCAAAAATATGTGCATACTATCTATTGTACATACTACTACGTAGTATTTTAATTACACTCATCTACTACCCGTGCACCGAACTGACCTATCTACGTACTTGCTTATCTGCTACATATTTCTTTGTATGGGATTTATCTACTACTAATACACCACAGATATGTGCAGCACGTACTAACCCATCTGCCCATTTACTTCCTGCTTGCTATCACTACTCATCTATATATATATATATATTATCTATATATTGCATACATGCTACCTATCTACTACTTACCTACATGCAATCTATATATATATATATAGATATATATATATATAGATATAGATATTTTCATTTACATACTAATTGTATCAAACTGTTTGATATTTAGAAATTAATTACTCATACTCCCCAAATACTACTTTTTTACTACCCATAAACATCTATAGTCTTTACATGTTATTTATATGTTCCAAATCTTGGTGATTTAATACCAATTCATTACTTATATGCTACTACCTC
>VSDK01022771.1:365177-383906 GCA_009767595.1 Symbiodinium kawagutii
CGGGGGGGGGGGGAGGGGGGCCAAGGAACACTGGACCATATATGCATATGTGGTTACAGAGAGAGGGGATGTGGTTAGTTGCTATATTACCAGAGGGTATGAATTATGACATATCCCTATGCGTTTCTTTGTCCAAGTATTGTTTGGATGTCAACCCATTCCCAGAGTTAGGAGCAAAGTGCAAATTCTTTTTTTCAGGATCCCCGCATGGGTGTTCACTCAAGACAGAATCATCAAACATCATCCAAAAATTAATAGTCCTAATGAATCTAATTAGTATCTTGAGTTGGTATTAGCGCCTTCTTTTGATCAAAGCATCATTAGCCATTATGAATCGTCCCAAACCACGAATGTCAGCGCACCATTGGGACGGCTGAGGAACCAACGTGGCACATGCCACCTTCTCACAAGTGGATGAGGCGGCAGCGACCCCCGGGCAGGTTGGGTGAGCCACCTCACCCATTGCATTATGACTTCTCGATCTCTGTTTGGCTGCCGTTCTTGTTTCATCCTCACAGTGTTTCATAGCTTTTGTAGAAATCCGGAAATCCTACAGGGTTAATCCTCTAGAAAATCTGTGTTTCATAGAAAAACCTATAGAAAATCCTACAGGCTTACCTGGATTATGGCTTTACAAGGCCCTGGGTGACTCACTACGTCCTGGTGCAAACAGCTTCTGCGTCGGCTCCAACCACTGGCATTTGATTTCTCAGGCTACTACTCCTGCTGCTGCTGCTGGTGCTTGCGCTGCTGCTGCTGCTGCTAGTAATGATAATGATGATACACATGATATTTTTGCTGGTGATAACGACTAACACTACTGATAACTTGATCACTACCAACAACTACCTATACTGCTACTAGTAAGTACGAACAACTACCACAAGTAGTGGTATAGGTAGTTATTACCCCTATTAGTGTTATAGGTAGTTATTCATAAGTAGCTACTAGTAACTACAACTACTATTAACTACCAATGACTACTAACAACTACTAATAACTACCACTACTGAGAACTATAGCTACTATGAACTACTATTAAGTACTAATAACTACCAGCTTTTCCTTCTCAGGTAGTCTTTGGTCATGACATGGACTTCTCCATCTCCCGCACCGCGGAGCACTTGGAAGACGCCAACTTCGAGGGCGCCGCCGGGCAAAGGCGCCGGCCATGCCGTGGCGCCCGGTGCAGCGGAATGAGGGCGCCGTTGATCACGCTTCACAGTGGAGGTATTACGTTACGGTGGGTGAGGGCGGTTAAGGGTGGTTAAGGGTGGTTAATGGCGCTTAAGGGTGGTTACTCTCTGGTAAACTAACCTGGCTAGCTGGATTTTCACCATATTTTATAGTGAAACCCTGGGAAACCAACAATAAATGGTGGATTTTCCATTGGCAGGTTAGTTTACCAGAGGGTAAGGGTGGTCAATGGTGGTTGATGGTGGTTAATGGTGGTAAATAAGGGATGATAACCAACAATAATAGATATGGTAGGGAATATGCACCTACTATGTTAGGTGGTTTCTCAAGCTATAGGGCACCCACAATAATGGTTGGTTTGGTAGTGTGAATGGTTGATAAACTGAATGATTTAGGGGTACTGTTTTGCCACCATTGCCACCATATTAACTATCTCCGTATATAGCTAAGTAGTTCAGCCATCGTATCAAAAGTATGATACTTAATCAGCATTCAACACAATGATGGGCTATACGATGGTGATGAACAGACTAGATGCAATCTTGGAATATGATGATTGTGGCATTGCATTTGGTGACAATGAAACAGAATAATTAAGAATTATCATGAATTATATAACTCCAACATGAACGTAGCTTGATTTGCCTGTTTGTAGATCTGGGCAGCTGCTGAAAGGACATGCGAGACTGCTAGGATTTGCGAAGGTTTTTGATTTGTGATATTTTGAGACTTGTGTAACAAATCGCGATTCTCAGGCTTCAAAATTGAAGCCAGTTAGTTTCACAAGCTAAGTTGTGTTTTTTTAAGCCAATGACCAATGGTTAGTGACCAACTGGATGGCTTGATCACTAGCAGTTGATCACTTGGTTCTGGTTGATCACCTGGTTACTTGGCTTCAGGTGGTTCAACACGACACCCGGTTACTAACTGAAGCCAACTAACCAGGTGATCAATGTGATCAACCTAAAGCCAAGTACTTTAGCCGGTTCAACCAACTGGTGGTTTGTCAGAATAGGGGACCCCCAAATCATCCAATGCAAATCATTTATAGTACTTAACCAACCATTCTTAGGAGTTCCCTATTCTAAGAAACCACCATATCTATGTAGTTTATCCCAATTGACAATTGATCCATTTCTACTAAGGTAACCCTTTGGGTGGGGTTCCCTATGACTTGAGAAACCACCAACGAGTTTCTGATCAGTCTCCAGGTTGGTTCCTACCCAACTGCTGGTGGCTCCGCCAGGTCCGTGGGGCGCGTGGTGGGCCCCTCGGGCTTGAAGAAAGCGCCGGCCAAGACGGTGGCCCACGTGGATGCGGTGATCCTGGGGAGGGACCTCGCGCACTCACAGGAGCGCCAGTTTGGGGTCAGAACAACACACGCAGCACCAGGAAGTGTGTGTTTCTTCTTCTTCTTCTTCTTCTTCTTCTTCTTCTTGTTGTTGTTGTTGTTGTTGTTGTTGTTGTTGTTGTTGTTGTTGTTGTTGTTGTTGTTCTTGTTGTTGTTGTTGTTGTTGTTGTTGTTGTTGTTGTTGTTGTTGTTGTCGTCGCTGGTGGTGGTGGTGGTGGTGGTGGTGTGTTGTTGTTGTTGTTGGTGTTGTTGTCGGTGCTGGTGGTGGTGCTGGTGCTGGTGGTGCTGGTGGTGGTGGTGGTATGGTTGTGTTCTGTGTTGTCAAGCGGGTTTTTGGGCATACTGGTCGTTCTTGAATCCCCGCTAGCGAGGAGAAAGTGAAGGAGCATTTGCATCTCCAAGAATTTAAGGCACAGTGGCGGCACTGTCGTGGAATGTTGTGATGACGTTCATCGAACCTAGATGGTTAGTTTGCGTGATTTGTGCTCTGTGATTTACAGCCTCTTCATGCGGTATTTCCTCGAAGTGGAGACCCCCAATTGAAGCTGATGGAAACGTTCAGCAAGCCAAGCACATTACAAAAACAATTTGTTGGCACCGGTTTTTGTTTTAAAGATTACACAAATGACTTTGAATGATGAAGTTGACCTTGCGTGATGAAAGCTTAATCAGATTCACGGATGTGTTGAAACTCAAGTTTCCTTTTTGCGGCAGCCCTCAGGTTGGAGCAAATGAGCCCGGGGTAAAAGCCGCGCTGGGCGTGTAGGTGGAAATCCAACAGAGCCCAGCCTCAAGAGATTGTTGGTTGCTGCTTATTATCCGCTATTATCAGCCAGTACCATCCATTTTCAATCAATTTCAGCCACTCCTGAGAAATCACTACAGATTCAGTGCAATTTGTATCCATTTGTATTCAACAAATATCAGCAAATCATTTTTACTAAGTATGATTGACCATAAATGGATTGATGTTAGTAACCATGACCATGATTAACACAGATCATTCTGATCAGACATTGTCACAGCAAATCACCATCATGCAGACTCAAAGTGCCATCGTCAACTACCATCATTGACCGTCATTAACCAGCTCCTATTGCAACATAGCTTGTCACCCTTATTTCTCCACAAAATAACTTATAATTCCCATTGTTGATCAACCATCAACCATCATTGCAATACACCATGCGAATCCGAATGGAACCAACATTAGGATTGAACCCCCACGGCTCGTAAGTGGTCACAATTCCCATGGTTTCTATGGGTTAGAAGCTGCCTTATATGGGTTATAACCATCATTGAACCAGCGTGTGCCATCACCAACCCTCAACCGTGCGCCTCGTTGCGCTGGAGGATGCAGCTGGTTCCCACAGCCTCGGACGTGTGCCACGGAAGGAAGGGCTCAAGGCGAACTTTGTCGCTGGAACGTCGCAAGTGAACGAGGCGACGACGTTGGGCCCTCTGGGGTTGCCAAGGGTTGGCGATGCTGATGAGTGGCGGTAATGTCAGCATTTATCCAACCAATGCTGACTGAATCTTGATTTATGGTTTGCATTGGTCGGATCAATGCGGTGAATGAGTTTTGTTTCATGATTTTGTTGAAGGATGGTTGGCTGATGGAATTTGATTGTGAGTGGTTTTGTGGTTAATATGATGGTGATCTCAGCCACTTTCAACAAGATCCTTGGGTCCTTGAAAATAAACATTTTGACCCTGCCAGATAAGGAGTAAACAAATCGTTCCCTGTTGGAGTCGCCCAATGCGAGGGTCTGTGTCGGTTTCAGCAGAAACGTTGACTTGATTTGTCACCGATGCGTGAGTTGGAAATGTATTTCCCCTGAATATGTTCATTGATGTAACCATTCTTAACCCCTTCAGCATATCGGACTTGAATGCATTCAACCATTTTCAACAGATAGAGCGGTTATTTAATCAAAAGATATATGCTATCAATGTCACATCTAAGGACTATCTAAGGGAACCCCACTAGAAATCGTGAAGATACTCGACATCTAGCGCACCAATGCAATGTTTTTCAGGCAGGCAGGTTCATTCTGGAGCCAAACAGCTGATAAATCTGTCATCGTTTATCGTTTGTATCTTAATTGATGGATATGTATGTCAATTGGTATGACAGGTACGTTAACTAACAGCTGATATGGTTGTTGAATGATGTTGGCATCAATATTGTACTTCTTTCGGTGGGAACTCTATGATAGACACTCCCCACACCATGGTTTGTTTTCCCCCCGCATGTTCCCAATCGCCCAAGTGTTTTCCACCGCCAGATCGTTTTCGGGGAAGAAGCATCCAAAGAGCAGATGGACCATTTGTTGCCTGAAAACTTTGAAGGCAACGGAGATTTGTTGATGGGAGATCGCTGAGTTGGTGTTCCCACGGGTCGGCCATGCTATGGTTGGGAATGTCCCATGCATTTGCTTGGGGATTGGGGATCAGGCGTGGCAGAGCATCATTCCCTGTTAGACTCAGAAACTCCATGTGCACAGACTGGCAGAGAAAAACATCACGAGTACTGAGGGTTTTTATACATGTCAGATGGAAGGCAGGGTTTCCATCAGGTTTAGTCGGAGGTATGATTTGGTGGATTCGCGGTACCGTGATCATTTGCGTGGATACAGCGTGACATCATTGACAATATCAATATTTTTGAATACGTATCATGATGTTTGCTTGATCGCAACATCAACTGCTCTGCGCATCCTTTGCACGCCTTTTGATGTTGACAGCATGAAGTACACACATGTACAATGTCATCGATGCTGGTGGATAAACTGTCATTGATTGTTGACAATTAAATCTCCTGCACCAAGCCACCAACTGCAATTCTATGTGTGTATGACCATCGCCAGGGATTAGGGCGATTCCCGATTCTTGTGGATGCTTATCATCGGGTCTATCACTTAGCCCTACATGTTCTCCATGTTGAGAACGCCTAAAATCGCAGTCATTGACCAGCCTGTGACTTGCTGCTGCAGCTGTTGGGATGTTCCCCTGAAAAACCATTTGGTCTCCCAAATGTTGTTGCGTTATCACGCATGCATGACAATGAGTTTACTGCCTAGTTTAACTGTTGAGTACTATGTAACACTAGATTGACCACCATTTAACTAGACAGAAAACCCATGCTACCAATTCAACTGTTCTATTTTAAAGCCATGACTATGGAACCATTGGTTCGACCGCTGACTCATGTTTCACTAGTAAATTGGCGATTAACCATCATTGGTGGGTTCATCCATGGTCCATTTAGGGTTTAAGATAGAGATGCTCAATTTTACCCCTACTGATCAACCATCCTTTGACAATTGGTTCAACCACTCACCGTGGCAGCTACCGCTCGTGGAGAGAGGCGCAGCTGGTCGGCGGTACATCGGCACCAGAGCGGTGGAGAGCGGAGTGAAACCCAGTGCAATGGCACATGCGACCTGGCGACAGCTGCACCATGGTGAGACCCAAACAGGTGGTTTCTCAACATACTGCTGACCATGGTTCATAATGCTTCAACGGTGGTCAAACAGCTGCTATAAAGATGAGAATGAAGGGTTAATGGTGATGAAGAATGGGTCAATAATAGCTCATATTGTTTAATCATGGGGGATAATGAGCAACAATAAAACCAAGCTGGTGGTTTCTCAAGATAAGAGCACAATAAAAATGGTTGCTTTATTACTAAAAACTGTTTCTAGTTACTATGGGATGAATGATTTTGGGGGTCCCCTATATCGAAAAAGCACCAAACAGTTGAAGAGAGGTTGATGATGGTCAACAGTAGTGGTTAGATGATGGATGATAATGGTTAATGATAGTGTGATTATGGTGGAATCGTGGTCAAATAGTGACTAGGTAATTGTTGAACGGTCCTTTAGTGGTTAAATGGAAAATGATGGAAAAATGGCTGGTGAAGTTGTGGTAGGTGTTTAGTGGCAAGATCATGCTTAGTGACCGTCAGAAAAAAAACAACCACACGGTTGATAACGGGAAATCACAGTGTTGAGTAATGGCCATAAGCAATGGCCACAAGTAGGCTTCAAAAACCGACAATCACCAAGCTCTACGGTTGTTCACCCATCAAAAAGTAACCACAGCCAACCTTTCAAGTGAAATACCCCATGATTTTGCCATTAAACACTATTCATAGTCGCTATTTTTCATAGTCGCTGGCTGGTTGGGAAATGATCATGGTCGCTGTTTGGCATGGCATCCTTGGCAAGCAACTTTGAAGCTCAGGGAGCAGATCATTCGGCTACATATATAACTTTGAATGATGAACAGCCTAAATGATGGGTTTCCAAGGGATAAAATTTGTGAGTGTGTTTGTATGTGTTTGTATTTCAGGCCCTCAAGGTTTGAAACATAGCCACATCACAGTGTGTGGGAGCACTGTGTTGGAGTGTTTCAGCTTGCTACTCATGAGGTTTGAGACATTGCAGAGGACAAAGTTTCAGAACTTGTAGATCAAAGAACTTGTCAATATTTTGTTTATCAGCTGCTTGTTCAATTTGCATGACGTAGAACACATTTTTTTGTGGCAGAAACCAATGCCTTGTGCATTGCCTAATACAGCAGAAGATATAACCAAAAGCAAGATGAAGCATCCAGGCCCCCAGAAATTGCAGAGATGCCCTGCTAAACCGGGGTTCCCCTTGACAGGGAATCTGATAAAAGGAAGCGATGACCGTGCAAATATAAACCAGCGAACTAGCTGGTCCTGGTACCCCATAACAACAAGTAGCTACCTGATAATGGAGGATTTAATTTACTGTACCTCTTCATAACCAGCCTGTTTTTGATGGCAAGTCACCAACTGTTCATGGATAAACTATGGTAGACTGATGGTGTTTTATTCACATGGCTCTACCATTAATCCATGGACCATCAGTTATCATCAACCGACTTTCAACTCAGCCCCCGAAGAAATCGCCCGGAAAACTATGACCACTTGACCTATCACTGATTGGATGTGGAGATAGCTGTTTTTTGTAGGCCAAAGCAATTAAGTGTTGTGTTTTTCCCCCAGAGTGTTTAAACATAACACCAACAATGACACGAATCATGTTGACCATTATTGATGATTGGGAATTCTAAGCAACAACAAAGATCCATCAACAGTGGCTAATGGTGGTCGATCATGGTCGATAATAAGTCTGTCATAACAGTAGAGACCAATGGTCGGATCGAATTAGATTTTCACTAATCGTGACCAGTAAGAATCAATCATTCATAACTACTGTCAGCCATCATTCGATATTGTCAACCTTCATTATCGATCATTTAGGATTTTTGAAATATCAACCAGTCTTAACCACTTAGAAACCATTTTTTGCAAATGATCAAGCATTTCATTAAGCACAACAATTACAGATTCTGAACCAATATTTGAAACACTCTGAACCAACACCATAACTAAAATGAACTGAATGATGAACTGAACAAGTATATTGACCATCCCAAACGGACACAAAACCACAATTACTACATATTGATTACACCATTCTTAGCCAACCAGTAAAACCACTATCTCAATCCCCCCTGATTCACCAGCACCTCAGGTGACTTGCGTAGATCAGATTGCCTTCGGCAACGACGGCGGGTCGACCGAGCGGCTGCAAGAGCACTTGCAATCTCCGCAGTGGTCAGGCGCGACGACGAACTGGATCCTCCCAGGGTGGAGGCCATGGGCCATGGTCGTTTTCGGTAAAGGTTCGTATGTTTGATCAAGATCGAGGACTGGTTGGTGGTGTCAAACATTTTTATTTTCGCCAGTAATCATTAACAAATGATTGGTTGACTAATATTTTTCAGAGGGGTTGAAACCACCAACCAGAAATGGTGACCTACCTGGCAAGGTTGGATCCGGGCATTTTCCTCAGCACTTTTTTTGGTTGCCTGACCTTGAGCTATCACCAAGTGATTGCTTTCTTGGGAGAGTACTTGTTGTTGTAAGTGTGGAAAGAGACTTATTTGAGCCGCTGATAACACGGTTTGCCGTTTTGGGTGTAGCCTAAGGAAGACAGGGGAAGACTGACCAACTGACCAACTACTTCCAAAAATAAGTGGATAGGAAACTAGGACAAATCCATAGTAGGTGCTTGGTCATTCAAATGTTTCCCAGGTCCCAAGCAGTGAGTAGACTTACTAACCAAGTGATTATTGACGACCATCGAACATGGAAATGTTTGTTGACTCTACTCGTACCACGATTGATGGTTCAGCATTGTTTGTCCTGCCCAATTCACTGTATGAAAGTTCTGACCATATGCTGGTGACTACCTGCCTTGTGAATTTAGACTAGCCATAGAACAACTATCCGTCATTAAGCAGTAGTAATCAGTTATGGCTATAGGTATTCATGTGCGGTACTGTTAAGCAGTAATTATTCATGCCTCATGGTCAATCATCATATATCACCATCAACATCAACATCATCAATAACCACTGTCTTCTCTAGTATTGTTGGTTACCATCCCCTTTGGTTGTACAATCATCAATCATCAATCAATCATGAGTTCATTATCATCACAATCATCATCATCACCACCACCACCACCACCACCACCACCACCACCATCATCATCATCATCATCATCATCATCATCATCATCATCATCATCATCATCATCATCATCATGATTCACCATGATATATACCCTATCGTTGCTCCTGAAACCCTATACCTATACTTAATCAACCAGTAAGAAACCATTGGTTGGTCATCATCATCGTCATCCAACCCTCGCAGTGCCTGTTTCAGGTGCCGCAGGGCGGAAATACATCGGCGCGCCGACAAAACCAGAAGGTCGACAGACAGTGCTGGGAAGCGGCTTGTCCCAGGCGCGAGCGGATGTGAAAGACTGATGGGTTGGAAAGCCCCTTGGGGTCTGTTAAGTGACGGTAGATCCCTGACTGCTTACCGTAAAGAGCTTGTGATTTTTAGGGATTTATTATGGCAATTGATTTCGCTTATGGGATTTATATGGATTTATAAGGATTTATCCGGTATTTGTAGGGATTTATAGGGGATCTATAAGGATAAGTTTACCTCTACCATCAAATGTATAGGGGTTTGTGAATTTAGTTTGGATCTATCAGTACTGCTTATCAATCAGGGTGACAGGGTCAGTTCACCATGGTTCGCCCACCTAATAGGGTCACCTTAGTTATATCCCAGATTGGAAGTAATGTTTGCCTGCTATCAATTTATAAGTCGGGTAGCTACCATGCTAATGGTGCATGCAACCGGTTTGCTAGGTGGGTTTTACAGCTACGACTGGGGGGTATCCGTGTGTGGGAAGTGATGGCAAGTGACACAAAGTGATGGAAAGTGGTTGGAAGAACGGGCAGGATTGGAAGTGATGAGAAGTACTGTGAGATGATGGGAAGGGATGGGAAGGGATGGGAAGGGATGGGAAGGGATGGGAAGGGATGGGAAGCTACAGGAAGTGATGAGAAGCAATGAGAGGTCATGGTACAGGATGGTGAGTGATCCTGATGGTGAGAATGTCACGGGAAGTCATCGGAAGTGATGAAAAAGATGGTACTTAATGAGGAGTTATAGTGAGTGATGATAAGGTATGTTAAGCGATGATATTGTTTAATTTGAAATAATGTTTTTCTCAACAACCCAAAGAACACAACATTGATGTGTCAATACTTTCTTTCTTTAGACTAGAACATGTTTGTGTTTGTATTGCTTTGTGTAATTTGTATTTACATACATAATTTAGAACCAAAATATCATCATCTCCAGCAAGTTGATTTTATTGAAGGAAGCACGCACTAACTAATGAATCTGTGTTTAAGAAAAGTGATAAACATTTACAAATTGAAGGTAGTAACGCTGGCAGCATTCTTTACCTTTGATGAAGTAACTATACAACAATACAACCCTTCCCTGTAGTGACGTAGTAATTGAAAATGTATTTCTTTGCGTTTGGGTGCCCATTTGACCACAATGTTTTGTTTGGTGTTGACAGTTTAGTTTTAATTGAAACTGCCTACAATGATAATGACCATTACAGTCTTGAATGTACGGTAAAACTTAGATGTAATCTTCATTTAGTGATACGAAAACAACAATCATAGCAAAATCAGTTGGATACATGTCATGAATATACCAGCATGTTGGAAGTTCAACGCAATTTGTTTTATGTTCGAACATTCACTCACTATATATTCATGAACACACCCTGATACTTGATACCACTGTATGAATCCCTTCAAACGGTTTGGAGAAAGTAGCAATGGCGTAAAGGGGTCCATGGTTGACCTCTAGTGACCAGACGTACGCATGCTAATCATCCGACGATCCGTTACAGTTGTTTCCTGGTTTCAGGAATGAAGATTCGTTTCCACGGCTTTTAGCTGAGTAAACACCCATCATTAAGCAGTATCAACCATCAGACACCATCAGTAATAATCCTGGTCCTTCACCAACATAAATCATTATCCACCATCCGTAACCCGCACATTTAGGTGTTTATGGTACCATGTCATGTGTGCTTCGATGAGTCATGGGGTTGCTGCCGGCTTTTTTGAGACTCTAGGGTCTGTTGCAGATTTGCCCCGTGGGTTCCATGCCAGGTGGATGAAATTGCGATTTGGTGGCAGATGGGAAGATGTGATGCCAACGGTTCCCAAGAAAATCGATAGAAACAACCAGGGTCAGTGATCAGTGAAAGATAACCATGGATAAATGAAGAGATTAGCCAAAACAACCAGGGACACTAATGAATGAGATAACCAAGGTATTTTCCCACTGGCTGACCAGGGATAGCATATATAACCAGGGTTGATTTTCACTTGATGACTCATGACGGTTCATGGTGGCTAAGCAGCAGCTGGGACCAGACTGCAATCCCCGCAATCCTCAGCTGTTTGACCCGTAACCACGCCACCATAAAGCTTTGAGCAGCCCTGGGCCCCCCGAACCACGGCTGGAAGGAGATAGGGGAAAGGGATGATGGCAAGCAAGCTCAGTGATGGATTGTTGCTGACCTTGTGAGTTATACAGCCGCATTTTGATGCTTCCCTATACGATCAAAGGGACACAAAGTGATATCCCCTTGGTTGATACCACTGCAACTCAAAGCTTCCATCATTTCTAGAAATCACCGTGTTGGGAAGCGCCGATCGGCATTGCTTGCGGAAGGTCAACATGCCTAGGTCATGCCTATCCTTGAATGCTTGATCAAGATGTTTCTGAGAGCCAGAATGCCAACGAATGTGTGTGTTTCTTGAAGCCTGCATTTTTTTTGGTGCCCCAATTGTATGCTTTCCCAGTCCACATTTGTGATGGGTTGAATATCCAGATTGACTAGTCATGGCATTTGCGGTTTTACCCACATCTTGTTTTAGCACGCGTGTCATCCTGGATGGTTCGAATTTATCCCCACGTCCCCAAATGGATATCCTACCTACTCCTCAACTAACTACTGAATGTTATCTAGGATAAATGATGATGTTCTATCAAGTGAGGAATAGCGGGCTGAACATATGCTGCACCATCATTATCCATCACTATCCATCATCATAGATATATTCATGATGTATGGTATTGCTTGTGCGACTATAGACGGTAGATTACCACTACCTGTCAAATTATTTGCTTTCGCTACACAAACTTTAAAGGTTGGCAACTATATACTCAAGGTATTTCCCGTCCAATTGTTATTACGTATAGATAGATTGTAGATGATATATACATAGGGGGTTCTCAGAATAGGGTTACCCCAGTTATCATCCAGCTTACAAACCATTTATAGTCTAGAGTCTATAGTAAAAACAGTCATTTGGGAGGGTAACCCCCATTTGAAGAAACCACCATACATATCGTTTTGTTTAGCAATTTTGGTTGGTGATCATCCCCTACATATCCATACCATTAAGCATGATAATCTCCTAGAATCTAGTACATACACGTCACGTACTGTATATATATATATATATATATGGTGGTTCTGCAAAATAGAGGGCCTCCCCAAATCATCCTGATATCAACCATTAATAGTGATAAACCATCCATTTTTTGGGGGGTTCCATATTTCGAGAAACCCCATCATAGTGTTGTTTATTCATGTATTCATCATTTTTAACATTTATTTGTATATTTATATCTATTTATACATGCATGTATTTTTAAATCTGTATTTCATATAGAATATATGTTTCAAGATTTATAAACACACTCGTAGCTATTACCGACTTCCAACTGGACCTCAGGCTGCCTGGCTGAGGTTTGGGGTCATGACATCGATCGATCCAACGAAAAGCTGCGCTTGAAGGAGTTGGCGACACGGCAAAAACACCGGCCCTGGTGTAAAGGTTGGTTGGTTGGTTGGTTGATTGGTTGATTGATTAGTTGGTTATTGGTGTAAAGAATCAATGGTTGAATGGTTGGTTGACTGGTTAATGGTTGGCTGATGCTTCGTCAACGGTTGGTTATCGTCTATTTACAGCTGCTGTAACACGTGGTGATGATGGTGAGTGGCGGGTCAATGATGGTTAAGAGAGTGGTCAATGATGCTTATTAGTCACAGCAATGAGTGGTAAAAATCGTTCAGATGGCTAAACTCATGGATTTAAATGATGGTCAATACTGATTGTTACACTACAAATTGAACGAGATGAACTGTAACAAAGGAACATGCGGTTAGCTGTAGGTGCTGTGAAAGCTGATTAGAAGCAGGAGATGAAACAAGAAACCAGTCGTGAAGATGACCATTTTGATATGCAAAGACGCTTGGGTGCCCTAGGTCCATCCAGAAAAAGCCAACATATGGGAAGAACGAGGGAGTACGGCATTGTAAGAAGCTGTTCGTTTGCTAGCAGGTGGTTGCAGCCAGCAAAATTTTGAGTTTCACATGGTCATTTGCATATCATGATAACCACTATATTGTTGGTTGGGATAAATTCATTCTGGAAACACTCGCACCTATCACGTGCAGCTCAGGGGTGCGTTGCAGAGATCACAAGTTTCTTCCATTTGAATGCAAACCAGTGATGGATTTAAGCTTTCGTCTTTCTTGGGGGGATGGTTGGCTGATTGGTTAATATGTTGGGAGGGCGAAATTCCCATCAGAAAGAAAATTGTTCCTATCTATTTGCAGAAAGACACATGTTGCGAGATTGTACGAATATGGATACCAAGAGGCCACGTTTCGTCTAGAGCAGATATGTTTAAGTACACCAGACGTGGAGTACAGTGTGTATTGGTTGCGCACCCTCACTGATCCACCACAGAATGATCTTTTGAGAATTGATAATACCAACAGTAAAAGCACCAATTTTGTAGCCCACGCGATGTATATGTATATATATATATATATATGTATTAATTAGCTATGATCATGTTTGTGAAACGCACCAACTTTGGGATCCACCATGCAAGAACCATAGCTCACAGCGCGGATGCTGATTGCAGCACAGAAAATTCACCTGAAGTTCGGTCTGTGTGCCTTTCGGAATGTTGATGTGGTAATGGCAATCATAGACTCCTGTGGATGTGGTTTCAATCAACGCCCGGACCTAGAAATACATCTTCATGCAAAACATTCGTTGAATGCATACTCAAAATGAAAGATCGACATCAACAAACTCGAGTAATATGTGACACTAAATCACAAGCTATTTATGGTGAAGCTGAAGGTGATTTCGATCTCCCATGTGTTTTTGTCCCCCCATAATGTTGAGATTTTACACCCTCCTCTCGATCCATTTCCGTTGGCCCAACCCAGGGCATGAAAACGCAAATCCGAGGCAAGGTTGAAGTCCATTGGCTGCTCCTCCGCCAGATGATTGAGCTTCTGAGTCATGCGGGCCCGCCTTCTGTAACAAAGAAGATGTCACCAATACAAGGCTTTGCTATGCTTTACTGGACATTTTCAGGATTTGTCAGGCAAACCGACCTCGTCATCTATTGTAAATACTGTCGATATCACTAGATGTGACCATCAGCCAATGTCCTCAACTGCCACAATTGAACAACCACTATTGCTGGTGTTCTCAGTCAATGGATATGACCATCAGCCATGTTGAGTGGTCATGCGAAATGATCACGTGGCAATATCTTGGACAGAGGCAGCGGGCCCATGATGGGTCGCCATGCATCAACACCCACATGGCGTTGCCCTTTTTCAATCTTTGGGCAGCTAAGATTGACTCAGCCAGGCTCTATCTGCCAGTTCAATGCTGATGACCAATGGCGACCCCAAGTGCGGAGTGAAATATATAATCTAATGATATGACATAACTAATGAACTCATATATAATATATCATGTCATAAAAAATTGAAAACTAATGATATGACATAAGTATACAATCTATGCAGATTGACTTTGTTGGTTTTTGTTCAACTTACCAACCGTTTCGCACCAGTTTGGGGATGTCAAACCAGCAAACAGAAACCGTCACTGCTTGCGTCCCCAGGGCCTACGCAAGACTATCTCTACCTGTGTGTGTGTGTTTTGCTTTCCTTTTGGTGGTTGATACTATTATAGTTGTTCCTTGTGGCATGCGTGCTGCTCTTGTCGTCATTAAGTTTGTCAAAGTAGTTGTTGTGCCAGTGCCAGTTGTTTGTTGTGTTTGTGTGGGTGATGTTTTTGAATTGTGTGTTGTTGCGGTTGTTTGTCGTTGTTTGTCGCTTCTTTTTTGATGTTGGTTGTTGTTGCTTCTTGTTTGTTGTTGACTGTTCATGTTATTTGTGTTGTTCTGCCTGTTGATGTTGTTGGTGGTGTTGGTCATCTTAGTGATGGCAGTGGTCCTGTGATGCTTGTACTTTGTTTGTGTTTCTTGGTCTTTCAGCAGTTGCAAAGGCCCTGATTCTCCATTGTTAGTAGGTCAATTGTAATGAGACCACTTTAGGCTTAGCAGCCAGGTTATTGATATTGCTCACTTGCTCTTTGCCATGGTCGATTGCTGGTTGGTGGTTTTAATGAATTTCCAAATGCTTGATTGGCTGACAAGCATATTCAGCATATTTCCATAGGGGTAGTTCAATCACCAACCAGGTTTTGTTTTTCACTCATGTCGATTGCAGCTCGCAGTCTTGCCATTGCTTCAAAAACCATTGGGTTTAGCCGTTTTCGGGAGACCTTTGAATCGACCCCATAGATGAATATTGGTAGTCGTTTCTGCAGTTCTCCCCCATCCTTTTAAGAGGAAATATATTTTGTTATCAAGGATTTGTTGAAAACGGCTAATATCGGTTGATGAATATCTATTACTGTATGTACCATGTACCAATGATTACTCACCATTACTAATCATTGCAAACCATTCTAAGCCCATTACGAACCACCATAAACCCCTATCAACCATTCTGAACCATTGCTATCCCCCATCATGAAACACCATGCAATCATACACCAACAGCTGGCTACTGCAAACTGCTTCAGATGAGCCTGCAACCTCACACAGCGCGTCCAAGACGCTACCAGACAGCTGCCATGGTGGCTGTCACTTTTCACAGCCGCTCCAGCCTAAGTTTGACCAGAGCAGCTGGCCAAACAAACATCGTCGCAAGGATATCGGATTCTGGCAAGATATCAGATCGTGGCAAGATCCAACCCATATCTAACTATCCGAAAATCGGGCATGTGCATAATGTTGTGCGGCGTCACAAGTAGGAGTGTTTGTCGATTGTTTTGTGTGGCCTTACCTCCTGGTTTGGATTTGTTGCGCAAAAAGTAATTAGGGTTGCCTTTTACAGTAGGTGAGTAGGACAGTGCAGGATACAAGTACGATATAGGATATATGGGTAGCAGAGACTGTAGGTGCAATGGGAACTCAAAGGCAGCATGCAGCAAGCACATATAGGTGTTATGTAACGAAAGACAGTATATTTGTACACTATATGCTATGTATAGAAGCGCACGTGGGTTGTATCAGTCGTATCTAGGCGTTTTGAAGGTGCCCAAGAACTGACTATATCCAAGTAAGACACTGGCAGTAGAAAGGAAATACGCAGTGTGTTGGGGTATGCATGGCTTCCACGCAGGTATTTGATATGGCTTTCGTGCAGATAGAGAAATATCATATGGGTAGCACACAGCTGGTGCTCTCAGGTCAAAACCCTGCACCCTGGTTCATTAGCCATTGTTTTCCCCCATTATTCCCGAATGCGTAGCGAAGCGTTCCCGTTGTTGGTGTTTTTCCCCCATGAAGGTTGGTGGATTAAGGCCTTGATCCACAGCCATGTCGCCATCGGGTCAAAACCCTATATATAGGCCTTATCCCTTCAAAGTGACCGCCAACAGTCGAGCTTTTGGGAAGTTCACCGACCTATTTTGCGAGACGACTCCTTCATCACCAACTATCGTAGTTCTTTTTTGACTACTTATAAATATTGGTTGCAAGCATAACCAGAGTAATATCATTATTTGCTGTTTCAATCACCACCAACTGTTTGTTAAGTATAATCGACCAACTATCAACAGTCACAAGCAGCCAGTGTTATCAACTATCATAAAACTATTATCAAGTCTTAATATCTGTTTATCCTGATAATAATCAACTATTGATCAATCAATCAATAGCAATATTAATAGTTGTTATAATTTTGTTATCAACCATCTTTGTTTGTTGCGTGTTGTCGATTCAGCGCGCAATCTCTGGAAGGTCTCCCAGCAGCGAATGCTGCGATTGGGCTTGCAGAAGTGTCTTTTCAGCGAGGAGCGACGGGTGCCCCAATGGGGCCCGGCCGGGAAGCTTCCCGGGGGGGAACTCCCAGGTGTTCCCCCCTAGGCCCTGGCGGATTGATGCCATGGTTGCCTGGTCATTGGCCAGCATTGTTGACTGGCCACCTCTGGTTGCCTGGCTCCTGTTTGATGCCCGGCGATTGCCAAATTCAGATGAAGCGTCAAAATGGATCAAGCACTGGTAGCTTGGATTATTGTTTGATAAGCCTGTGGCCTAGTAGGTGGTCCACCAACTGTTTGTTTGGTAGCTTGGCTTATGAATAAATCAGCCCACCCAGCTGTATCCAGCATACTTGGGTGCCCTTGGCCAGTCGTTCTCGAGTCAGGAGAGGGAGGCAGCAAAGGAAGAGCAGCTAGCTTTGCAGGACAGCTTGGGATGTTCCAAGCTCACCTGGCATTTGAGAGGTGAATTGGGGTTGTCGATGGCCATAATGTACCTCTGTAGCTGGTGGGTTTCCCTATTTTTTTGTAGTAATCATGTGGGAATGCATCATTTCTGGAACTGATCTGGCTTGTTTCATTTTGATCAACATTGGATAATGGTTGAAATCGTTAATCATTATGTTCAACAGCACTTCGTTCAAGAACCCAAAAGATATTGTAGATTGTGTACTTTCAAGGTTATGCTCTAATGCCAAGATGCCTTTCAGGGACCCCAAACCTATGATCATTTTGTGATCCAAATGGTCATGATGATGACACTTCATGCTTAGTTTGTTTTAGGCATCAATATGGTGATTTTGCAAAACGAGGAACCCTAAAAATGGTTTGTTTATTTTTTTCATTGCGAATAAATCATTCCTATGAGTTGGGGATGCCCCCATTGTGAGAAACCACCATTTTTGTTGATGAATCCCTGTTGATGGATTACAAATCCGGCTGGTTGTTTTCGGGACATTATATATACTGGATAATCATGTTGAATAGACGATACCACTGGTTAATAATGTTTAATACTGCTGAGCAGTGAAGATCACCCCTGGATAATCATGCACGACGCCTCTAGATCAACCAACAATGACGCTTTGCAATGGCTAATTACCCAGGACAAATTGGCGGCTGTAGACGTTTGTCGGACATTCCCCAATACGCGGGGTTGAAACCACCAGCCGCAGATCATTGGTAGATTTCATCTCAGCAGCTTCGCATCTCAGGCATCTCAGTCGGCTTTCCAGCGGGGCTTCAGTTGGTTGCCAATTTGGAAATTTTCCCCGCATTGTTTGCTGCTTTTGGTCGTTCATAAGTGGTGAACAACTGGTTCAGAAGTGCACCACTTATGAGTTTGACCAAAAAAGCTCTGAACCCCTGGCTTTTGGTTAAACGACCGCTTATAGTTATTTTTATGGTTGTAGTTTTGGTGGTTCGTAAGTGGTGCTCCATGACTGGGTCAAGAGTTTAACCAAAAGCCGGGGGTAGTAGCGAACCCATCCCAACAGTTTGACTAGAAAGTGGTGACCCGAACCGCT